>CAOKZL010002065.1:0-245964 GCA_948472985.1 Iguana delicatissima | reverse complement strand
CCCAATAAACTCCAGTTGTAAGTCATTTTAACTCACCTGGCACCAAGGAGATGCTGCTTTTGATTTTTATTTAAAAAAAAGATCAAAACAGCATTCCATGGGCACTTCCACACTACACAGGTATAGTACTATGATCCTGTTTTAACTGCCATGGCAACATACTGTGGCATTCTGGGCTTTGGGCTTTGGTGAGGCATTAGAATTCTGCGGCTGAGAATTCTGAATACTCCACTAAATCCTCTGCCATCCCAGTTTTCCAGCTCTCTTGGTGTTGCTTGGGCATACGTGTTCCAGTTTTCCCAGCAGTGAAAGGGAAACCCATTGGATGACCTTGGTCACGTCACACACTCTCAGCATCAGAAAACCCCATGATAGTTTCGCCTTAAGGCTGGCATAAGTCAGAAGCAATTTGAAGGCACACAACAACAGCAGACAAGGGTTGCTCTCATTAGAGGGTGCTCCTCAAAGGTCTGCATCATTCCTGCTTCTCAGGGCAAGAGGGAGAAGCAACCCATCTTAGGCTGTTTGTCTTTTACTGCTGGAAATGAACATGTCACAGGTAAGACTAGTGTTTCTTTTTCATCTGTGCAGTGTGGGAGGCTATGGGATTTGGGGCCTAAATAAGGTAACATATCCCCTCTGATCTTGGAAGTAAAGCAGGGTCAGCCTTGGTTAGTGCTTGGATGGGAGACCACCAAGGAATACCAGGTTCTGTTGCCTATATTTCAAAGGAAGGAACTGGCAAATCCACCTCTGAGTATTCCTTGCCTAACAAGGAATTTTTCATGGGGTTGCCATAAGTCAACAGGCAACTTAAAGGCACTGGTGTGTGTGTATCATGGGATTTGGAGTGCATCCGTACTTCTTAATTTTTGGCATCTGCAGCAGCTACTCAGCAATGCTTTTTAATCTTCCCACTCTCCAGGACTGATCAGATCTGAAGATTTTCCACCAGGTCTGTGCTACCTCTGCTGGTTTAAATGTGTGCCAGGGCTGAAGACTGTTCTGGGTCTTGAACTGGTGACCTGAGAGGATTAAACCTGCCGGCCGCTTCCTTCTCCATCTTCCAGCTCAGGCTAGTGTTGGAGCTTTGCAGCAACGCCTGCCAGGGAATGAGAAAGCTTCTTAGCAACAGCAAGTCGGGGCTGGTCACGTGATGCCCCACGGCCCCCTGTAAAGGCTTTGTGGTCAGGACTGGCTTGTGGGTCTGAGCAGTTAGGACACTGCCCTGGCTGTGTTTCTTTTTCTCCCTTCTGCCTTTTCCAAAGAGCCAGGTCTGCAAGGTATGTCTGAGAAGGAGCACCTTTCTTTTTGTGCAGGCATGCTTCATGTCCCGGTATTAGGCTCAGAGGTTTCAGAAGCTTTATTTGGGAACTTTGAAGAAAACAACTGCACACCTTGACAATTGCCAAGAAAGACTCAGGAAGTAAGAACTGTCGGATGTGGAGTACCTTGTAGAATCATACAGTTGGAAGAGACCACAAGGACCATTGAGTCCAACTCCCTGGCCTGTTATTTGCTGTAACATTTCAAATTAGCACTAGCATTCTATTTGACAGCTAATTAAAGCGACTCTTTTTCCCAGACTTTACTGACTCCGTCTTGTTCTCTCATTCCACTTGTCAACTGCATGACCTCGCAGCCACGTCTGTTCTCCTTAGAAAGGATTGTTATAATAACATTCCTTCATTCCTGGATGTTTCTCATCCAGTCCCATCATCCCCTCAAAGCACAATAAAGTCCATTTTTAAAACATCAATGAAAAGTTTCTACCTAAAGCATGGTAGGGAGAACAAAACTTACCTGACCTTTTCCTTGCACTTATTCCACTTTAACTGCCATGGCAACATCCTATGGAATCGTGGGATTTGCAGTTTAGGGGGGATATTTAGAATCCACAGCCAGAGAGCTCTTGGGCCGCACCAAACTACAAACCCCAGAATTCCACAGAATGTTCCCATGGCAGTTAAAATGAATAATAGTGCTATAACTGTATAGTGTGATAGCGCCCTTCGTTTCTTTCCTTTTTCAGTGCCTTGTTCAAAGCAGCAGAAGGAGGCAAAGGTAAGACTTGAATGCGCATTTTGCACAAAGCATTAGATGAGGGCAAACAAATGCCAGCATCCTCAGAGGCCGGATTCTCCTCCTGGCGATGCTCCGTGCAAATTGGAAATCGGCCATGGGTAGGCTGACGGATGCAGCCAGCAATGGGGTGATTTTACGAGTGTTCTTTTTTGGTTTTCCTTTCTTCTCTGACAGTTCCCCGACACTCCTTCCTAAACTGATCTAGTGATGTCTTTCTGAGCGAAGATGACATTAGATAATTAAGCACCATGGGCGCCTTGTGGAGAATAAATTGCCTGCCTCTTGTGAAGCTGCGAGGAGAGTTTCCCTCCAGGATATGCTGGCAGAAAGTTTTATTGCAACATGCCAAAGAAAAGGGGCCTCTTGGGATTGAAAGTGCAGATCGAGTGCAAAAATTCTCTGTACCTTTGGAGGAAGCGGCCGGCACATAGCAAAACTCCCAACAGGTTGCAAGAAAAGCCAAGGGAAGAAAGCCAAGTGTGATGCCAGAAGAGCTTCCAAGTTTCAACTTAACTATGGTTGACACAGGAAGGCAGGGTGATGGCAGAGAATTTTTCTGTCTGTGGGGCTGTATCGATGCCATTTTGTGTATTAAAATCTCCATGTCGCACGCGCCTTCCATAAAGATGAAAGAGCATGTACTCTTAAAATCCGCCTTCTCATTCCTTTTTAATTCCCTTGCACCTAACGTTCATTTTCTGGAGAAGAACCTGAGGAAGGAGGAATGTTTCCCTTGAAACAGGCGGCTACCGGTTCCATAAAATACTTGAGGATGAGGAAGCGGGTTGGCAGTAATGATGCTGTAAAGGGCGCTTGAAGACTCCCAGGGGTGGGATATTCCCTTGAACAGCAGCTGGTGGCTTAATTTGAGAGAGTCCCAGAAGCAGAGAAAGACAACAGCAATACAAGGTAGTCTTTGCTATTTTCTGCTAGTAATATGGTATAGTAATGTAATTTTCCCACTAGGTTTCCTCATAAAGGAAACAAGTAGTTTTAACCATTTTTCTTCTTGCTGCAAGACAGTCTTTGAAAACCATGCTGTTTACAAAACCTATTTGCAATTTGGCATTTATTCTGTACAAAACTCGCATGTAGTTGCTTTGCACAGAGAACAGCCCTTTTTGCTTGGAGACTAATGTTTCTACAGAGGAATATTATTTCCTGTGCATGAAATACTGTTTCTTGCACAGAAAATTTTGTTTTCTGTGAAAATCAAGGATGTGCAAGTGTTGCTCAGAATAAATCTCCAGTCACAACTTTTTCTGCGCAGGAAATCCTGTTTTCTGTGCCAACCAATCATGTGCAAATTTTTCACATAGTCTTAAACTGCAAAAATTCTCATCAGTCCAGCATTCTTCGGCAGCACTTCAAAAACACATTTTTTTTCCCAACCATGTTGTGAGTATTTTTGAATATTCTTTCCAGCCTTAATATGGTTTCATCTTAAATTATCTGAAACTGTTGATGCTCCTTCCCCCAATTTTCATGTCTTTTTCCATTGAGTCTTTCCATAGGATATAAAGTTTGCCCTAATAATTAAACAGAGTAATTGAAATGCCCACTTGCTAATGGAATGCATTCTATGTAAAGTCGAAGGCTTTCGTGGCTGGAATCCATAGGTTTTTGTGGGTTGTCCGGGCTTTGAGGCTGTGTTCTATTAGTATTTTCTCCTGACGTTTCACCTGCTGGCATCTTCAGAGGATATAGTGGCATGGAAGTGAAACAGAGTATATATACTTGCATTCTGTTTCTCCATATTGCATCCTGACAGGGGCCACTTGTAAGAAGCATAGGTTAAGTAAGCATGCAGGGAAAAGGTTTACTCATTTACTCCTTTGAAATGTGGTGCTGGAGGAGAGTTCTGTGAGTACCACGTACTGCCTGAAAAGACGAGTATATGGTCTTAGAACAAATCAAGCCTGAACTCTCCCAAGAAGCCAGGATGGCTTGATTGAGGCCGTTGTACTTTGGACAAATCATGAGATGATGTGAGTCACGGGAAAAGACAATAATGTTGGAGGGAAGGGGAAAAGAGGAAGACAGGACCGCAGGTGAATTGATTCAGTCAGGGAAGCTATGACCCTGAGTTGGAAGCCGTGAATAGGATTAGCAGGGCTATGAGAAGTTGCTGATTCACTGGGTTGTCCTAAGTCAAAGACAGCTTGAGAGCAAATAACTCTTGCATGAAAAGTGATGCAGTTGGAGCTCTGCATTAGCTAGGGTTAGGGATGCAGGACCCCTGCAAAAGTAGAAAAATCACAAAAAGAAAAAGCTGAGGTAGGAAGGGGCAGGAGTTGGAGAAACTTGCAAATAATCAAATCTGTGAAAGTCAAACTTGCAAGTGTGGAGGGCCAACTGTATCTTCGTCCAAAAGAAAGATGTAGGCTTGTGATATATTAATATAGTATGACCAGCCCTATACAACTTGCCTTTGTGTCAGTGTGATGCAAAATGTTTGCATTGCTAAATCCTTTGATATCCATATTACATCAGCGCAAAAGGCTTAGATTGCTAAATAGGTTCTGTATTGCTGAGCTGGGTGGAGACTGTATTTGTTGTTATAATAGAAGCTGATGTCTTTCTCTGAGCTAAATGTATTGCCGTTTATGCTAGAGTTAGTGCAATTAGCATTGATTTGGAAGAGGGTAAAAGCTGGAGTAGGTCAAGCTTTAAAAAGGAGGGGAGGGTCTTGCCATTTTAGCCAGGGTTGGAAGGTCAGGCTCCAAGTATTTTTGTCCATTTAGTTCAGTTATTTTCTACATCAGAGTGGGCAAATGTGCCCATGTGAAGGGCAGCATTGTTGGGATTCAAAGGCACCAGAAGTGATGTAGTGTCATTTCCAGCTGCCATTTTGGCTGATTTTTCAGCCATTTTTTTTAATTACAGGGGGGTTTCTCTGTTTGAAGGAGTTCTGAGGGTTGGGAGAGTCAAACCACTGTATTTGTGGGCATTTTGGCTGGTGAAACATCACCTAAAAATTGCCCCCAAAAATTACTTTTGGGAGATTTCAGGGCCCATATTATGTGGCCAACAGACTACATTTTGCTCACCCCTGTCTTCATTGACAGGCAGCATCTCTCCAGGATTTCAGGCCAGATTCTCCCTAACCCTTCCTAGAGCTGCAAGGATTGGAAAACACAGAGCCTTTGACAATCAAAAAGCTCAGTATTCCAAACAAGCAGGGGCTTTTCCAAAGGCAGGAAAAAGGCGACAGCTAATTTGCCTTTGCCATCAAAAAGCCAGAGGTTTGGGCTAGGCGCTTTGGTTGACAGAGGAGTAAATTTTGAGCTTCTTCGAGCATAGGGCCTGTAGTTTGCAAGCTGTTGGGTTGTGGGCAAGGGTGGGAATGCTTTTAGTTGGGGATCCAGTCCAAAGGAGGAGATGGTTTTGCCAGAAAGAGACCAAAATGAAACCCAGGGAAAGTTTCTGTGTGAGGTCCTTCTTGGCTTTGTGGCCTCGGAGAGGAAACCCTAATGACACGGTGGGCGTGGGAGGGCGGCCATTTTGAAAGCCCATCTCCAGCGGTGTCGGCGGTCTCTGGCCTCATCCGTTGACCACACTCCCTCGTTGGGAGCAAAGCCCTACGAAACTGAGGCCACCCTCTCTCCCCACAAGCCAGAGGAGGCTGGCACACGCTGTTAGTTCATCGTGACTTTTCTCCATGGAAGAGGAAAAGTGGCTCTTTTCGTGACTTTCAGCTCAAGTCAGTCATAATCTTAAGCACTCCATAAGCCAGTCGCGGAAGTGACCGCTTCCTAAGCTGGCCTTTGGTTTCATTCCCTTGTGTGTCATTCTGTACCTTTTTGCTATGCTGAGTGATCTATTTTTGCTACTCCCTGGATAGAACACATTTCTGTATTAGACTTCCCAATTTACCATGCATTTGGTACATTGGTTTGGGCTTCTGACTATTCAGCAGATGTGGCCCACATGTCCAAATACCTTTTTGCAGCATGAGCACTAGGAGCTTTATTTAGAAAGGAAAGTTAAGGTTCTCAAGAATCTGGAATGGTTGCCAAATAACACATGTTGCGTTCCAATGAAAAAATAATGTACCCTGGTCCTTACACAGAGTGATAAAATCACTGTTCGGGTCGATGGCACTGTTGAAACGTGCCGTGTTTCCCTTTGCCTTCCTCACGGAGCTCTGGTTCTCTTTTGTGCAGATGCTGCGTGAAAGGGATTCCTCATGATTTTTCAAACAGAGCTGGGTGGGGAACTCCTGCCTCCTTACTGGAGCTTTTCCTGCAGTGGACTTGGGCCATTTCTGCTCTGCACTGTTACAGCGCTATTATCCCGCTTTCAATCTCCTATGGAACCCTGGGGTTTGCAGTTTAAGGAGCGGCCTTTAGAATCCTCAGCCAGAGAGCTCTTTGGCCTCAGGAAACTACAAGCCCCAGAATTCCATAGGATATTGAAAGTGGGATAGTAGCACTACAACTGTGTAGTGTGGAAATGCCCTTGGTCTCTGTCACCAGCTTAGTATTACTGGTATGAATGAGGTCTCCGGCGGAATAGAAGAGAATCACCCTCTACACTCATGTATAAGTCACAGGAACATTTTGGGGCCAAAATTACAGATTTTGATATGACCCATGGATAAGTCGAGGGTCATTCTGCAGAGAGGGGAAAGCGGGAGAACCAGTAGAACCGCCTCTGGCTGGTGCTGCCTCCATTTTCCCAGGCACTTTTCCCACCCTTTTGCCACTCTACTTAGAGAAAGGGATTACTATATTTGCTATAAGACTCACTTTTCCCCCAAAAAAATATTGTTTGAAAATGGAGTGCTTCTTATATGCTGGTATTTCTTATACGTCAGCAAATAGTATTTGCCAGTCTATAATTGGGGTGCATTTTATACATGGGTGCATCTTATATGCCAGCAAATATGGTAGCTCTTGTTTTGATAAAGGTTAAGGTACAATATTATCTTATATCAAAAAAGTAACCATCCTCTTCTCTGAGTAGAGTGGCAAAAGGTGGGAGCCGAGTCCATCCAAGGAGAACCTAAATGAAAAGGTGGTTCCTTTTTTTGCTAAGAGTTACATATTCCTAAAGTGGTAGCAGGCATGGAATCCAGCAGAGGTTGGGTGAGTCGAAGCATTTTCCCCAATCCTCCCACGGGACCCGTGTAGAAAACCTCTGAGAAATAGTTTTGTATAGTGGCTACAGCAGCTATATGGCTATCCAGACATTGTAAGTCAGATCAGATGCCTCCGAAGGAGCAGACTTCTTCCAGATCCTCTGAAGATGCCAGCCACAGATGCAGGTGAAATGTCAGGAGAAAATACTAATAGAACACGGCCTCAAAGGCTGGAAAACCCACAACAACCTAAGTAGACTTAAGTCTACAAAAGCTTGCGCTACTGAGTTCATTCTCTCCGTTTGTCTCAAAGGCGCTACAAGATCCTTTGTTTACCGCAGAACGTAAGACTGTGACCCCAAGGAGACCCGAAAGTTACATAAGCCGCCCTGGAATGGGGAGAGAGAGGGAGCAAAGGAGAGAAACAGAAAGGTTGGGCGTGCTGTGCCAACTCTGTTCTTAAAGATGTAGCATTTGGCAACGGATTATTCCTGTAGCTGTCTCTGCTAATGTGCATTTGCTATAAATCACCCAAAGGGTGTGTGTTCCTTGCCCTGGGAAGCTTTTGCCCAAGCCAGGCTTTCCAACCACGTTCTGAACTTTAAACGCCAAGGGGTGTTTTGAATTCTTTAAACTCCCATCCACTCAGCAATGTTGACGGTCTTCGGGGTTTTTTCTTCTTCTTGTTGCAAACCCAACCAGCCCTGCCTTGCCTTGCAAATTGCAATCAAGAAGAAAGAAACCTCTGCCGTGGCTCTCGGCAAAGAAGAAATTAGAAGGGAGCAAACAGGGTAAAGGGGTAATTAGCAGCTCTTGAAAGTGGTTTGTAGAAGTGCAGGGCTTGGAGAGATAGCACGCCAGTAGGAAAAGAAAATGGGGCTTCCATTGGTCCATATCCCAGGGAGATATCTTTGGTGGGCTACTAGCCCATCTGGGCAAAATCAGGTGACAGAAAACAAAGTTTGCAAAAGCAAGGAGAATGGCACAGGCGGGACATCCGTTACCTGAAATGGTTTGGACCAGAGGTGTTTCATTTTGAGAGGGACTGCAGAGAATTTCCTTTGCCATTTTGAGAGGGACTGCAAAGAAAAACCAGACGTGTTTGTGGTTGCTGTGGGGGGATGCAGCTCACAGGAGGTCGGCAGAGGGGGGTATTGGCCCTGTCCCCCATGGATTTGCCTCGTATAACTATTAGGGTGGGTACTTAACCTTCTTCTTGTCTCTGAAACTGGCCAAGAAGAATGAAACCTTGTGTTGGCTTAACTGCAGGCCATGTTCTGCCTTTTGGTTGTGCCACAGCAACCTTCCCCAAACCAGGGCCATTTAGATATGTTGGACTACAGATTCCAGAATCCCCCACTCAGTTTAGAGAAGTTGAAGTCCAAATTAATTCAAAGAGCATTGGCTTGGGCAAAGCTGTGCTCTGTTGCGACCGAATGTGGAAACTGTGTTGTTGTTTTTGTTTTTGTTTCCCCCCTCTGTGTAGCTGGTGCTTGGCCAATAAAAAACAAAATCACAGCCCCCAATCTTCAAAATCTAAACAGAATCATGCAGGCACTACCTTTGGCAGAAAATGCTACTTGAAAAACAGGCTAATCCTACAGATTTGCTCCCATTTCTTTGTTTATACAGCAAAACTCCTTGATGAATAAAATCTGGCAAAAGACTATCAACATCCGCTTTAAGAGGCGGCTGTTCGGGTTCAGCATTTCAAAGTTGTTATTAAAAACATTTTAACCATTTTTTTCTCTCTCTCTCTAATAATGAAGCATAGCAAGGAGGGGGCGTTCAGACCAGGGTTGGGCAGAAGACACAGTGGAACGTGCTGATAGATCTTTGGGTGAGATTGGCCCGGATTTCTTAACAACAGGAGCAATGGAAAGGCTTAAGGGAATTTGGCTACGCAATGTCTGGTGGGCTTCAATGCATGGCCGTTCTGTGCATGAGAGACATCTTTGAGCCCTGACCATCAGCTGACCTGCTCAGGTCTTAGAAGGTCAGGTAACTGAGCTGTGGCTTCCTCGATTGTCCCACCACCCTCACAGGTACACGTGGTGGGAATTCAGGAGACAGGGCCTTCCCAGTGGTCGCTCCCAGGCTCTGGAACTCTCTATCCAGAGATCTTAGACAGGTGCCATCTTAGCTATTTCTCTGCAAGCAGGTGAAGACTTATTCCAGCAGGCCTTTGTAGGCTGATTGCGCAAGGGGACTGGGCCTTTCGGCGTGTGCTGTAGTCTCCATCTGTGCTTTGTTTATTTGTAGTTTTTAACTCGTTTTAATTTTATGGATTGTTGCCTTGTGCCTTCAAGTCGTTTCTGACTTACGGTAATCCTAAGGCAAACCCATCACAAGGTTTTCTGAGGCTGAGAGTGTGTGAAACGCCCAAGCTCCACGACCAAGAAGGGAATTGGACCCTGGTCTTTGCATCTAGAGTTAATCAGTAAGTCTGCCTCCTGAGGCTCCAGCATTTCCAAATGTGTCCAAGGATCGCTTCCGGCAAAGGGCTGAGGAGCTCGAGGCAGTCCTGCCAGACGGCACGTTCTTGGGCTGACGTGCAGCAGCGCCCGCCCGTGTGTCACTTTAACAAGGCTCTGCTGCTCGCTGATCAAATTAAGATTTCCAAGAAGCTACATGTCTCAGATGAGAGAACCGAGAATGCTGTTAGGCTAATTAACTTGTGTAATAGAACCAATTGATAAAGAGGCAGTTCATAACTCCGGGAATGGGAAGTTTGCTGAGTTTGGTTGGGATGAGGGAAGAGGAAGAGGAAAATCACTTAAAAGCCATGTATGCAACTTCTCGTTAATTTCTATTGTCCCCTTTCCCTTCCCATGTAAGGAGACACTGTAGATCTTAAGAATGTTGTATTTCTCTTCTCTGGCAAATATTCTCAGTGGCCACATTTACAAAAAACGATTAGCTCCGTTTCTGCAGAATCCGCTGGGTTTGTCCCTATAGTACAGTGGTTCTCAACCTGTGGGTCCCCAGATGTTTGTGGAGTTCAGCTCCCAGAAGCCCCAGCCACTATGGTCAATGCTCAGGGCTTCTGGGAGCTGAAGTCTAGAAACATCTGGGGACCCACAGGTATAGTACTATTCCTATGGGCAAGGCCTTGGGGCTTCTGGAGAGACAGACTTAGTGGGTATAAGATGGAGCCCCAAGAGCTGCATGTGGCTGCACTTTTACTGCCCCAAAGAAAATAAACTGAAAATGGTTGAACATGTAGTTCAAACTCCCAGAACCTGGTTTATTGTTCCCCTAATAACAGAGGTTCTGTCACAGGATAGGGAGGCTGTTCAAGGCAACTGTAACCTCCAATATTTCACAGATGAAAACTCAGCCATGTGTGGCCAAGCAACATGGAGTGCGGATAGATGGCATAGCCTGTTAATCAGGAAGAAAGCAAAAGCTGAAAGAGGCTGAAGTTTGCTTTTGCCCAAGCCTGCTGGAAGGGGAAGATCCTTTCCCCCATCTCTCCTCTCTGCTGTGTTATGTGAGTGCAAACCACCCTTGCGCTTTGATCTTGGTTTGCAGCAGTTGAGGTGAGCTGAGAAGTTCGGAGGTGAACTGAGAATGAAGGGAAGAAGTGGCAAGAGGAGAAAGCTAATTTTAAAATTAGCTAGAAAAGTGGGAGCACTGAGGCTTAATCAGGACTGTCCCTTCCAAATCACGATGGGGGGTGTGGCTTAGATCTGTGAACAATTATAGATGCTTCATGTAGTTAGCATGTTTTTATCTTGGGTTGATTCTTATTTAGAAGGAGTTCCCTGTCAGGAGCCTCTATATCTTGAGAAAGAATTCAAGGTAGGTTTGTTGTTATTGTTGTCAGTTTTGACTTACGATGACTCCCTGGGTGAGAGACTTTGAAGTTGCCCTGTCCTCCACGGCCTCGCTCAGGTCTTGCAGATTCAGGGCAGCTGCGTCTTACTTGATTGAGTCTGTCCATCAATATTGTGGTCTTCCTCTTTTCTACTTGTCTTTTCTACTTTTCTACTTGTCTTTCCTCAGTGAGTCAGGTCTTCTCATGATACAGCCTCAGTTTATCCGCCATTTCTGCACTAGCCTGGTATAGCGTGATGATTCCACTTTCAACATCCTATGGAATCCTGGGGTTTGCAGTTTCAGGAGGGGCCGGTAGGATTCCATAGGATGTTGAAAGTGGAATCATCACGCTATACCAGGCTAATGCGGAAATGTCCCTCATCTTGGCTCCTAGGGAGAGTTCAGGCTTAATTTGCTCCAGGACCCCTTCATTTGTCTTTTTCGCAGTCCAGGTTATCTGCAGGACTCTTCTCCAGCACCATATTTTGAATGAGTTGATTCTCTTCCTATCAGCTTTCTTCACTGTCCAGCTTTGCATAAAAATTGGCTTACCTCTAGGTAACCGAGTAGAGGATTACAGAAAGGCCTGCAAACTTTCTTGTGCAGTCTGCTCTGTGCATTGTAAAGAAGACCTGGCCTAGAATCTAGATGTCCCTTAAGCCGACCTGTGCTCGATATTCCAGAACTAAGAAGTTGCTAATCCCAAGAGGAAATACCTGTCAGGAGCCTCTATATCTTGCAGAAGGTTGGGCAGCCGAGTGTGTTTGTCGCTTCCCTGGCCTTCCCCACCCCACCCCCTCAGCCTCTAAAATTAGTGACCTGGAAACCTTTCCTGCTCCCCGGCCCTCCTCCTCCTCCTCCTCGGCCGGCCGCAGTCAGTGCGTCTGCTATTCGGGATTGCTTGGCCGGGAGCCAAAGGTCAGGGACAAGAATAACAGGCAATCTGTTTGTGCGTAGCTTTCCTGTGTCGCCCCGTCACAGAATGTATAATGTTATGCTATAAATACCGTTCAGCCCACAACCCACGCCGTGTGGACTGCCCAACCTTGCTGTTTTGGAGAGAGCTTTTCCGACTCGGCCAAACCGGGCCCTTTTATCTTTTTTTAGACCCTGCTCCTGTCACCATCACCTTTTACTTTGGGGCTCCTGGCCCTGGAAAAGGGAAACATGAGGCACTTCTCCCCACCTGCGCCCTGCTGTTTTTGTTAAAAGGTGCACACCTTGGGAACACCCAGGCTTGCCGGTTCCAGGTTTGTTCCAGGCCCTGGGATTTCTTAGCCAAAAAGCTGAGACCTTGGGATGGTCTGAGGCCTCTTTAGGTGTTCGGCAGTAAGTAACAACCACAATTGCTCACAGCCGGTCATTTAGAAACACACAGAAGCCGTATTTTTTAAAATGGTTATATTAAGAAGGGTTTTTTTAAAAAAATAAATTGAATAGTTAGAGATTAGAGGAAAAGAAAGAAAACGTAGGATATTGAAAAACAATATGGTAAGAATTAAAAACTGCAGAACAACAAAAAATGAAAACGAAAGGAAAGAAGAAAACTATAACGTCTGACCTTCCTTTCAGCAGTTCTGTACTCATATAGTTCTTCACACCTCTCTTTCCAAAATTATAACATGTCCCTTTTATTGATAGTCTGCTCTTTTTTTAGAAATACTTTTATTAACGTATTGATATATTATAAAGCAAGATATAGGGAAGACAACCCTAACTGCAAGGCTAAACTGCCGTACTAGATAAGCGGACTTATAAACTCACAAAGTAAACTAAACCATGACCTACAAAGAATATAAATCTGACTTCCGACTCCTCATTAAAAAGGCTGGTGTTTTTACTACAGTATATTGCCTCCAAAGGTCATATCTATGTCTATTGAAAGGTTAAGAAAAGGCAAGAGAACTTCTCTCTTAATATAATGATGTATGGCATTAATATTCCTAAATTAAAAAAAAACTTAAAAAGCCAGTGCATTCCAGAGAAGGCACCACTGAATGTCCTCAAAGCATGGCTTTTTACACATGTATGCCATGCAGAATTATTCTGTGTGCAGCGCTGGCAACTGATGCAGGCAGTGGATAAATGCGAAACATAAATATTGCATGTCACTGTTCATGCAGGCCTCTTCTCCCATGCTGTTGTAAAAAAAGCTGCATGCCCCATGCCTGGGAGAATGGGCAGGGAGCACAAGAATTTGGGGGAGTGTGCAACGAAGCCTGATGTGATATCGTTCTGTAGGATTTCACCCATCCACACAGCCTTTGATGTCCCCAAAAGCTACCACCTGACAAGGAACAGCCATCGTAAATCTGAATTTATTTTTTTCTTCCAAAGGAGAGGAGGAGGAGCAGGAGGAGCCTTGTGGGCGATGTGTTATTTACCTCCTCTGAGCTGTGTTCAGCCTACTTTTAAGTGTGGATTAGGCTATTGCAAAACAAATAGCAACCAAAAAGAGAGAGAGAGAGGGAGAGAGGAATGACAGAAAAGCACTATGCGTGTTCTGCACTGCTGTGACTTTGTTTCCAAATTTCAAATATCCTGCAGTTACCTTGTATAACAGGCTTCTTTGGGTGCTTTCAGCAAGCCGATGTGTCATTCTCAGAGGCTCAGTATGGGGCACAGGTATGTGTGGGGAGAGAAGGCAAGCATGCACTGGAATCCCTGGAAGGGATTTGTGAACAATATTTGTGTGTAAGTCAACGCTTCTGTAAGTTCCATTGACTCAGTGGGTCTACTCTTCTTGGGCCTGGACATGAATCATTCCATCCTCTGGGTGCTGTCAGATTACAGTTCCTATCATTCTGTATGCTTGGCTGTGCTGGCGAGGCCTGCTGGGTGTTGTAGTCCAAGAGCCTCTGGAAGGATGAGCGATTCCCACCCCTGCTTTGAAAGCGTTCTGCACAGTATTCCAAGACACGAACAGTAAGTTAAGATCCCTTTTGGAATCATTGCATAACAAGCAATACTGGCTCTTGCAATTTCCTTGGCGAATGATGAAGGATCAGCAACAGTCAAAATGTTCTTGACTCCAGGCCAAGAATTAATCTTGTGTGTTTTAACACACACACACACACACACACACACACACACAATTTCTAAAGCTTTGCGTAAACAATGGATGCTGTGATCGCCAGGTGAGAGGTAAGGGGAGTGGGAAGAGACTTTTGGGGGATACAGGCTTTTTAAAACATGCCAAATGAAGCGAGGTGGGGGGCGCCCCACGAAGAACCTGCAAGGGAGGTAGAAGGACAGAGGCACCTTATCCTGGGTCCAGAGTGTGTCTATTCCAGGCTTGCATTTTGTTTTTAAAGGAAAATGGAGCGTGATCTCCAAGGAAAACAAGCTGGAGCATAGCAAGAAAATAAATGTGAGGCAACCTTCCATAAAACACCAGGCCTGTTTTGGATGGCACACATTCTAAGGAGTGAGACAGAAAGCAACAGTGTTTATGTGCAGAGTGCATTTAGAGAGGCAGTGTGGGGCAGTGGCTAAAACAGAGCAGTGCAGCTCTCCTGGTGTCGTTAGACTGCAGCTCTCATCATCCCTTGCCACTGGCTGGGGCTGATGGGAGTTGAAGTCTTGAGAGCTGCCAGATCCCAAGCCCTGGCTTACAGTTTTGCTCTGGGGCTTCTGCTGAACCATAGAACTCACTGGGTGGCCTGTGGCCAGCTCCCCTCTTCCAACCTGACTTACCTTGCAGGGTCGTTGTGTGGGGGAAAGGAGGAGCATCACATATGCCACCTTGATAAGTGATTTTCCTTTGCCATTTGGATCTGGAATTAGTGGGCAGCCTTGAGCCAGATCCAAAAAGTGTGGTCTCTATTTAGTTACTAAAATTTTTTTGTTGCAAGATCAGAACCTATTGTGCTCCTTTGTTTTATTTATCTTCTACATTTAACTGGAGTTAAGGGGGCTAAGAATGGGGTTGGTTACAGGGATCCTGCTGGCTTAAGATTCAGAGTGAGATGAAAGTGGTTTTAAAAAACAGCGTTTTTAAAAAAGCACTCCAAATATATTTACACCCCTTGCTGTCCTGGAATTAGTTAGCGAAGCTTCCAGTCTGAATCTGTTTTCTTGGTTCATTGATTTGTGTCTCCACTGGGTGTCCATTTGGACACACAACTCTTCCTTTTAAAAATGGCTTGCTGGGCAGAGATATCACTGAGTTCTCTGCATAAGAAAATAGATGTGCGGGTTGTTTGTTGTTGTGTGCTTTCAATTCGTTTCCAACTTATGGTGACTCTAAGGCAAAACTATCACAGGGTTTTCTGGGGCTGAGAGTATGTGACACTCCCAAGGCCACCCAGCGGGTTTCCATGGCTGAGCAGGGAATCAAACCCTGCTCTCCAGGGTAATAGTCCTATGCTCAAACTGGTTTTCATGCAAGGTGTACAGGGACTTGTTTGAAAAGCTGGGAATTTCAACAAAGTTTTCCTCATGCTTGACAGATCTTTGGCTGATCTAAAAGCTAAGGAGGGGCAGATTTTGAAGCTTCCTCTTGGAGACTAAAATGGTACACAGAGTTCTTTGTGGGTGTTCTGTTTGGAAAAGGAGTAAAGTTTTGTCCTGCATACTTTGCGTACAAAAGGTCCCAGGTTCAATTCCTAGCATGTCCAGGCAGGGATAGGTAAGCAAACACAACTAAGTATCTTTTAGTAATGATTCATTCTTCCAGAGTTCTTTTTCTTCCTTTATGTAAAATACAAGATCTCAACTTGAACCAAAGTCTGCTTTAACAAAGAAGCAGTGCCTCTGTTTTTGGAAAGATAAAAGTCAGACTTTAATTGGATGCATATATTTATCCGCCTTACGTCCTGCATTTCTTGTAAGACTGGGGTACAATCCAACAACAAAAACAGTCGGCCCTCCACATTTGCAGGTTTCACTTTCATGGATTTGATTATTCATAAGTTTCTCCAAGCCCTGCCTCCTTAGCACCTCTTTTCTGGAGCAGCCTTTCCCTCTCAGCGGCTCCGATCAGGCTGCACAGCCGTTTAGAAACTCGCCTCGGATCCTCCTCCACCACCAGCCACTGCCTGGCCAGCTGAAAATACTGTTCTATTCCAGATGATACAAAGAGAGAAAGAGAGAGAGAAAGAACAGTGAACAGCCACCCTCTTATCAAATGGCAGGATAGGCTAATATTGCAGTGGCAGCCATTGGTTGATGGAGGGGTAGCCAAAGGGGAGCAAAATGAGGGGACTGGCCTCCTCCAAATAAGAATTCTATGCCCCTATGAAATGTTCCTTCGGTCTGTAAATTTCTAGTATTTCGGTCCCTGAAAGCCTCAGCATTGCATTTAGAGAAAACCACCTCCTGCTGACCTTCTGGTCGGAAGCTTACTTCTTCAAAACCTCTCCCAGGGTCTGTTTGGCATACGTTTCGCCCTCTTCATCCTAATAGACTTCCCAGTGACCTGCTCACTCCTGGTTGCCCTGTTCAAATGGGGCTGATGGGACTGACAGTCCCCTGAGAGGACAGATCAGGCCTCCTTGTAGCTTTTTCTTCCTGCCTCATTCTCTGTTGTTGTCACAATGGGGGGGCTCCGAGGCCTCCTCTCCTCCGTCTGTGTACATTAGTCAGGAGCCTAATTGGGCTACAAAAAGCTACTGAGGTCTGGAGTCAGGCTATGTTAGTAAAGGCCCTTAAAACAAGTTGCTAATTAGCATGAACAATGTCAGTTCCCTTTGCAGCGCTGGCCAAGGAGATGCCTGCCGGGAGGTGTGTTTTACAACCTTGGGAGAGGCAGCAGAGCTCCAAGGAAAAGCATCTAATCATTCGGGATCAGTGTGTTTTCTCCCCGCCCCCCAAAAGAGAGAGGGTGAACCTGACCCTTCCGATGTGGCTTGGCTTTGCTTTGCTTTACACAGTCCTGCAAAAGGAAGGAAAAGTCCTGCCTCACAAAACCTGTCCAAGGTAACCAGCACAAGGAGTCAGGAAACAGAGGCAAGAAATTGCTGTGTGTGTGTGCGCGTGCATTTTCGAGTTGCCTGCTTATGGCGACCCCCTAAAATTTAATAGGGTTTTCTTAGTCAAGGAATGCCCAGAAGTGGTACCTCTATCAATTAATTAATTAATAGACTGTATTAATAAGAAAAACAGTCAAAACATTTTCATAGCCATGGATTTGAGAGTCCTTTGGGCTGGAATTTCATAACTGGAGGAAGATTGATGACTCACCTTCAGGCAAACAAAGGCCAACGCTCTTGTCTTCTTCACCATCCAATAGTAAAGTTCCTTTTGTCTTCCACTTCTTCCCACGTTCTTTTATTCAAGTGTTTTAGTTTAATGCAGTTTTATGCAAGGTGCTGAAAGCTACAAGAAGCAAACATGACGTGTTCTATATATGATTATAGATTTCAAGAGAAAAGACCTTTCAAACAGGACTCATTTTTTTCCTTGGTGAAGCTGTTGTCTCTCCGTTCTCCAAAGGCAGCAAACGTGGGGAGCCCACTTCCATTTTATCCTCACACTAATGCCAGTGACAGCCAATGGCCCTTTCCACACGGGGTAAAAAAAACGGCTTAGGGCGACCTCATCCGGAGGTTGTCCACACCGTGGAGTGCGCTAGAGCGGTTTGAATAGTGGAGGTTCCACACCTCAAACCGTGCTAGCACGGCCGCAAGGGGTGGTGCGGCGCGTTTTTAAAAACCACATTTTATGTGGTTTTTACGAAACGCGAGCGCGCTAACCCATTGCAGCGCCCCGTGTGAAACTGCAGGGGCGCGCTAGCGCATCCCTGCAGAGCTGCCCGGGGGTGGGCTTCCGGCTGGCGCGCTGCCCTGATTGGCGGAGCACCGCCGGAAGTCGCTGGCCCCCATTTTGGCTGCCGCCAAACACCGCCGAAACTCGCCAGCGTGTGGAGCGGCGAACGCGCGCTCCCCGCAGGGACGGAGCAACCCGTTTTCAGGTAAGATCCGTCCCTGCGTGCACTGCCCCGTTCCCCCGTCCCCCGTGTGGAAAGGGCCAATGATTTCCATGTCAGTGGGGTGGTAAATCCACTCCAAGTTTTAGTTCTTGAGGGAACTATCCGAAGTGCTGAAATGAACCAAGGTTTAGCGCAGTGGTTCTCAACCTGTGGGTCCCCAGATGTCTGTGGACTTCAGCTCCCAGAAGCCCCAGCCACTATGGTCAATGCTCAGGGCTTCTGGGAGCTGAAGTCCAAAAACATCTGGGGACCCACAGGTTGAGAACCACTGGTTTAGCACCATAGATAGTGGCCTTAACGTTTGGACTAAAATCCATAAATGTTCGTATGCTATCACTGTGTTGTGCTGGAGTTTGGAAAAGTTACTTCTTTGGGCTACAGTTTCCTGAATCATTGAATAAGCTTGGAGATCCAGAGAGATAGTGATGCTCCCCAAGTCAGCTCATGATCTTTAGGCTTACAAGTCAATCTCGCAGCCTAACTTCTGTACTGCACACTTTCTCATGCCTTCCCCATCCTTGTTTTCCCGAAAGTAGCCGCAGTGCCTTGGAAAGCTTCATTAAAGTTTGAACTAAAACCCAGAATGGATTCACTGCCTCCTCCCTGTCCCCTTTAGCATAGCTCATTAATTTCTTTGCTTGTCTGTCTGTTGTCCATGGTAGTGACCTGAGCAATCTCCATACGCAGTCCCCTTCCCTTGCAGTAGATGCAGGGGCGTTTCTCTGTGAGCAGAGGATGAGCAAAGAGGGCTGGGCGTGCCAAAGGAAGCCCTCTCTTTCCCCAGTATCCCCAGTCCTGCTTTGTATCTGTCAATGCAAGTTTCCCAGTGTTCACGCTGTCCCAGCCGGCATCCTTCCTGACCAAGGGATGGCACAGGCCACCTCGCTCCTGCCAACCTTCTCTTGAATTTGCACACAAGGGAGAGCCACATCTTTAGGTTTTATATACTTCCATGTTTAGTTTCATATGCTGTCATGCTAGGTGGGGGCAAGGCGTTCTGGGAAATGTAGTCCAACAAAGTCATCTTTCCAAACTCTGCTTTCCTATAAGCGGCTAAATTGGGTATGCAAAACAAGCCGACACCTGCTTAATCCTTTATAGTTTGTATCTACTGGCAGGATTTTGTTCTCTTTGATACCTCAGTTAGCCCAGAATGTTGACTTATATTCCAAAGCCAAACTCACATTTGGCTATGGCTTTTGCTTTGGTTTTCGTATACTCCACAGATTTTTTTTAAAAAAATCTCTAAATAGGAATGATAAGCAAACTGAACAGTGATAAAGAGGCCTTGCTTTTAAAGAGAGGGGAATTCTTACATACACACACACACACACGCAGACGCACAATTTTTTTGGGGGGGGGAATTAAAACTAAGTCCCAGATCAGGGATCTGGCAGTCAGAATGTTATTTTAAAAGCTCTGAACCACTGTTTTCCTCTGTGTAGCCAAATGGAATGATTGCTTGCTTGCTTGCTGTGTGGGTGGTAGGGAAGGCAAGGGCAAATGTGTGGCTTTTTGAAAACATCACTTTCCTTTTGTGTGTGATCCAAAGTATATTTGTGGAGCAAAGGAAAAGAAATGGGTGGCAGCGGAGGCCACAGTTGAAGGAGAGAAAGGGCACTTTCATGGCCTCCCCTCCCTCTGCCATAACGAAACCTTGCTCCCTTCATAGTGGTTGACCGAGGCAGGCTGCTCTCCTTTTGAGCCATGTTTCTGAACATGGTTGCCACCCTCCCACTGATGGGATGCATACTTTAAGTACCACATAGACAACAGTCACTGGGAGTGAACCATTATTATCCAGTTGCAGTGCCGTCTGGTGGCTTCTATCTCAACGTTGCCATGAATTCACTCCTTGGCCATTTCCGCACCTTATTCATTCCCGGCGATGGCCCATCACAATCCCATCTTTGCCAGGATGAGAGTGTGATGGGAACGCTTTGGGTCTGGAAGCCATGAAGCCCTACGAGGAGCAGCTTAGGGAGCTGGGGATGTTTAGTCTGCAGAAGAGAAGGTTAAGAGGGGACATGATAGCCATGTTTAAATATTTGAAGGAATGTCATGTTGAGGAGGGAATGGGCTTGTTTTCCGCTGCTCCAGAGACTAGGACAAGGAGCAATGGATTCAAGGTGCAGGAGAGGAGATTCCACCTGAACCTCAGGAAGAACTTCCTGATGGTCAGAGCTGTCCGGCAGTGGAATCTGCTGCCTCGGAGTGTCGTGGAGTCTCCTCCTTCTTTGGAGGTTTTTAAGCAGAGGCTGGATGGCCATATGTTGGGAATGCTTTGATGGGTGTTCCTGCATGGTAGGGGGTTGGACTGGATGGCCCCTGGGGTCTCTTCCAACTCTATGATTTTTGATTCCCTTTCCCTTGAATTAGCTAGACTGGAACTACTGGGTCTGTGAAGGAAGTCTCTTGATATCCCTGCTGCCGATGGCTTCGTGACTGAGGCTGAATCACTTCCATGCCTCTGGAACCCTCCTCAGCCATCTAGGCAGTATTTGGCTTCCCAAAGTCCCCTTGTGTGGCTGTTTGAATCCCTTTTTGCACCAATAAGAGAGGAAAGTCAATTAATTAAACTAATGAGTGGCTTAGCCGTGCTTTGGAGGGTTGTCTTTTCATAGGCTCTCTCCTCTGCTTTCTGTTTACCTTTTCTTTGCCCTGAGGCTCTCCTCTGAAATCGGGAACTCTAATTAGTGTTTGTTTGGGCTGCCTTTGTGGAAAAAATTGCCTGCGCGCACTGCTAAGGAATGGAATCTGAGTGCTGTTCAAGGCTGCTTATGATTAGAGGGGGATGATTGTGATGATATTGCTCCTCATACTCCCCCCCGCACACAATTGGGGTCCTGAGGACCTCAGAAACAGCTTGAGGGGGCTGCAAGCAGTCCCTGGGTTGCACCCCCCACACACACCAGTTTACAGTTTCTTTCTGGGGCAGAAACGTGGAGAACTTCATGCTCTCCCATGTTCTTGGGCTGAGCCCTGACAATAAGAGGCAGCAATAGCCAAAAGCAGGGTTCCATTTGGTCATTAAGAAAACGAAAAGGATGCCCAGAAATGGTTTGCAGAACTTTGAAGTGGATAATGAAGACATCAAAATAGTCGAGGGTTTTCTGTGTCTCAGTTCATCCGTACCTGGAAATGGAGGTTGCAGACAAGAAATGAAAAAAGATTAGGGTTTGGAAGGGCAGCTGTGAAGGAATGAGCTGAGATCCTCACTTGTAAAGATGCCTTTCTTCTTGTTGTGTGCCTTCCAGTTGTTCCCAACCTTTGGTGATCTCGAGGAGATCCTGTCATGTGCTTTTCTGGGGCTGAGAGTGTGTGATGAGCCCAAGGGGGAAACTGGTGGATTTCCGTGGCCAAGTGGGGAATCAAACCCTGGTCTCCAGGGTTGTAGTCCAATCTTCAAACCACTATACCATGTTGGCTTTCATCACATTACCTGCCACCTCCCTATTATGCATGCTTACCTGATATTAAATTCATATTAAATCCAGTGAGTCTTGCTCCTGAGAAGACATGGGCCACTTCCGTACTAGACTAATATAGTGCTATCATTCCACTTTCAACCTTCTACGGAATCCTGGGATTTGCAGTTTAGGGAGGAGCCTTTGAGGCCCCTCCCTAAACTGCAAACCCCAGGATTCCATAGGAGGTTGAAAGTGGAATAATAGCACTATAACAGTATGGTGCGGAAATGGTATAGGATTGTACTATAAGTATTGTGAAGCAGTCTTGCTATGCTATCAGGAACAGGCTTGTTACTAGGATTTAGCTCCTTGCCTTATTAATTAAACACTTAAAGTTACTAACTGTGAAGGTCTTTCCTGCACTCCCTGCTTCTAATCATTAACATTGGACCCAATCGGCTTTAATAAAACCAAGCAGATTAGATGCAGTACATTCTCTCCTTGTACCCCCTTCCCCAAATTTAATATCCAGGAATTCTTGGCTCTGGTTGATGATTAAGAGTGGCTGGCGTTTATTTGTGTTGGGTGCCTTTTTTGGAATGAGCAATAGGTATTCAGCCCCCCCCCCCACACACACACACGGGTGCATGGTAAAAGCTGGTGAGCAGAAGACTGAGAGATTTACTTTTCCTGCTAAATAATTCTGTCTAAACCCTCTTTGAGCAAATGTTCCCACTGAAGACAAGAGGACCCATTCTCCCTAGACATTGCACGCTAGGAATGGAGAGCCAAATTTGTTTCTTTTTTTTCTACTGATTTTAATACAAACATACAAGCAAGCTAATCCACAACTGCAGGGAAAAAAGGAACAAAAGCAAAAGAGACAAACTACACATGAAAAATATACACGTATAAGTAAAACTAAATTAAACTGAAGTAAGATGTAATAGTGAAAACTAGATAGTGCAAACCTAAAATATTAATCTATTGCCGTACACACATCCTGAATACACTTCCTAAAGCTGTCCACACTGCACAATTACATCATTTTGATAAAACTTTAATTGCTCTGGCCCCATCTTTTGGAATTCTGGTATTTGTAGTTTCATGGGATACTCAGAATTGTCTATAATGCTGCAGGTCAAGGAAATGTGTTAAAGAGTTCTAAGCATGTCACCAAATTACAAATCCCAAGAGTCTCTAAAATGAAGCCATGGCAGTTAAAATGGTATCGAGCTGCTATAACCAAGCTGATTGATAAAGCTCTGTAAACTCAGGTCCAGATTATTTGAAGGGCTTTATTCTGCTATGTAAACCTGCTTGTGTTTTGAGATCTTGGGGTGGTCCTCTCTGTCCCACCAGCTACATTTGATGAAGGGTCTTTGCAGTGGCTTCCCCCAGGCTCTGGAATTCTCATCCCAAAGAGGTTATGTGGACACTTTCCTCGTTGTCTTTTGTGGACATGTGAAGACCTTTTTATTCCATCATGTCTTTGAAAGTTTTTCCAAACATCACACATTGTGATGGTTAGACTCAGCAAATGTGAGCTCAGTGGCTTCCCTGTTCAGGCCCCTCCCTAAACTGCAAACCCCAAGATTCCATAGGAGGTTGAAAGTGGGATAATAGCACTGTAACAGTCTAGTGCGGAAAAATTGTAAGAGCTGTAGTCAAGCAATATCAGGAGGGCTACACTATCCACACACACACATACTTTAGGAACACAGTGCTCAGAGTCTGTTTCCCTTGAGGCTTGCATGCTCTGTGATGTTACACAACAGCCTGAGATATCAACGTGGCTGAATTAATAGTCTGACTGGCCCAGAGGTGCGGAGCGTTTGGCGCAAAGCGTGGGTTCAGTTTCTGGCATGCCTCTTCTGATCTGGTCTGTGTTGTATGAAAGCTCCCAGTGTTTGTTTACATTCATTGCTGGAAGGTGATGAGAGGTAACGGGAATCCAACCACACTGCTCCAGGTACGGTGAAACACGATCTGGAAAAGATGAGGATGATGCTGACCTGCTAGCCACGGTGTCCCCGGAACACCCTGTGATGGCTAGAATCAGCCGATGTGATCTCAGTCGCTTCCGTGTTGTGCCTTGTGGCTGCTTAATGAGGCTCCGTCATAAATGGAAAGGGTGATGATGATGTTATTTTGTCAGTTTCCTTGGCATTGCTTGGGATGTGTTTTGGAAGGAACATTCAAGTGGTCTCTAAGAGATTCAAAATGTTTTTGTTTATCTTTTTGCAATCCTGACCTGACATAGTTGTTTAGTTTCACATGAGCGTATGGTTAGTTTTGAATTAAACTTTTACTGAAAAGAGTTGAACATCTCTTCTGTCTTTATGGTGTAGGAACTTCTCCCTGGTCAGTGCTCTCTGCCCCTGATGCCAAATGTTCTCTTAAAGAACTGATGCCAGGAGCACATCTGCTTCTTTAACTGAGGTATATCTGTGTTTGCAGGAAGTTTTCTTAACAGAGCATCTAGAAATGGCATTTCTCACACAGATAGTAAGGTCAAAGAGGTACAGTCTTAGGCTAACAAACCCCAGAATCCATTGTCTTGGTAGATCAGACGCTCTCCTGGACGTGCTCTGATTTTCTTTCTTCTCCATCCAGCAGGTTATTATTCTGGGGCAAGGCAAGGTATGTCTCCAAATCATGGCCCTTTTCTTTTCTCTATCCCTTCTCCAGCCGGTGAAATGGCTCTTTCTTGCTGGTGTCTGCTGCCGAACATCCCCCAGGAAAGTAGTTCAAATCCAGACTGAGCTCCTGTTGCGTTGCTAAGCCAAGCTGCAGCGAACATAAGTGGTCCTTGGCAATTGAAACCCATTAGGGAAGGCATTTCTCATTTGCAAGGATTGGTCTCTGTTGATATAAGGCTATGTAAACTTTTGGCAGAATGCAGAGGCAATTTCTAAGCGGACAAGGGTGGAATTAGAGATTATAGGAGCACAGAGTTGCTGCCGAAAATGGCATCCTTGGAGAATCCTAGAATCTTAGTGCTGGAAGGGGCTGGAAAGGGCGTTTTAGTTTAGTCCCCTTATGTGCAGGAATACACAGCTCAAGCAACTTCAGAAAGATACCCATCCAACTTCTATTTAAAAAACTCCAAAAGTGGAGAATCTACCAATCCTTAAAGCATCCCATTCTGCTGTCAAACAGTGGTCAATCTCACCATCTGAGCAAGTTTCTTGGAAAGTCTTGGGACTACCCAGTCTGGTATGATCCCTGGTGGCGCAGTGGCTAAATGCCGGTAATGCACCACAAGGTTATGAGTTCAGTCCTGCAGAGCTCCAGGTTGACTCAGCCTTCCAGCCTTCCATAAGTTGATAAAACGAGTACCCAGCTTGTTGGAGGCAATCAACTAAACACATTGGAAACCACTTAGGGAGTGCTTTGCACTGGTAAGCGGTATAGAAATGTAACCGCTATTGCTGTTGCTATACTGTCTTTGGGAAATGCTGGAGTCTTTGAGAGAAGGGCGGGTGGGGGCTGGGGGCTTCTTGAGTATCCTGCCCTATCCCCCAGGAGCCATGAAGTCACTGGGGTGGATGGGAGCAGTCAGGGAACCTCCAAAGTATGAAGCTGGGCTTCTCCAGACAGTACAAATGTGCCAGGCAGTGACTGAGGGTTTCAGTATTTGTTGCTGTATGTTCTTGATTTTTTAACAAAAGAAAATATTCAAACAACATGTCTGTTGTTGAGGATGATTCTCTGGCAGTTTTCACCAGTTGCAACATTATCATCAGCCGCAACATTTTATTTCCACCCTTGAGTGAATTTCCTGTTAATTCCGAGACATGTTGGAACCAAAAAAGTGTGCTCTTTTTCTGCCCCTTCTGTTCTTAATTTCTTTTTATTGTTATAGTGCTGTAATTCATAAATGCAATAGCCTGTTTGTGTTATAACACTGTCACTCTTAGGTATTTTCCAAAAAAATCAGAAAGGAGAAAATTTGCCCTTTAAATCATTGGACCAACCCAGAAAGCACGCCTTGATTTTTGAAAACCTTTCACAAGAGTCCTAGTGCTGATCCAAGAAATCACTACAAACAGCCCCCCAAAAGTAAGGAAAGAATGGAAACAGAAACCAAGGAGGTAACACTTCCTTAGTCCAATCTGGAAAGGCCTTTCATTTCCTCACAATATACTAAGTTGGGGCAGGGGGCATTTTTGCCATATTTTAGCCCCTCTGGGATCATCTTAGGTTCCAGAGAGGCCTTTAGGTAGCAACAGGATGTAAGCAGACATCAGTTACTGTTTCAAAAAAGGCCTTTCCTGGGCTTAATTGTCTCTCACGGCTCAGAAAGATTACAACTCCCATAATAATCTACTGGTTGGGGTGTTCTGAGGCATTTTTGTCCCAAAAAAGCACCTTTTCCAAGTCTAAAGTCTAAGGGAGAAGCTGCTGCCCATGCTGGCTAAGGGATTCTGATACAAGCAGGGCAAAACTAATAGTGACAAGGATGATGATAAGAATAATACTAGCAGTGGTGGTCCTAGCTGGACCAAGAGGCTGACTCCAAACGTTCCTTTGCTTTCGTAGCTTCCTTTCTTTCCATCTCCATCTTGGGCTGGACTTCTGGAAGAGGCACGCACTTTTGCAGCCTCAAGGTCCTCCATTCAGAGAAATGTCCCCTATTACAGTGAAACCAGGTGGAGGCAGGGAGATGCATTAGCACCCTCTGAAGCAGGTATGAATCCCATGGAAACCAATATTTACTGTTACTTTTCTTGCTTGGCTGCCCAGCTCCTTCCTCCTGTTTCCTCGCCCATCTGTTCTCCCTGCACCTTTCCACATTTCCCCCTGTTCTGCCTCCTGCATCAGACAACAGCCCTCCGCTGCTGTTTGCTCTCCGGCTATCTTCCTTTCCTTTTCCTTCCCTTCCCTTCCCCTCCCCTCCCCAGCTGTCCAGCAGAATCCCTGCCAAACCATCCTCATTATCAGCAGCGCCTGAAATGACTCCCAGATGACAAAGAGCTGATTCGTGGGTGTCTCTGCCTTCAGAAATGGCACAGCTGCCGCCTCCATCAGAAAACATTGGCCAAATTCCTACGTCAAGGGGATGGACCATCACGACGCACCCATAATGTCACCATTGTGCATTTGTCTGAATTGCAAACCTGTGCAACTGAAGGGTGAACCAACATGAGATGTATAATTGCTGTAAGCGTTGCCCATTGCGTGTGGCAGCACGTGCACAAATGTGCTTCCACAGCCTTCAGCTGAATGCAGACTTCCACACTGGACCACATTCCAAGTTTAAGGGAGTTTTGTTCTTGTTATCGTTTGCCATTCAGTCAACTTCAAATGAGAGACCGTAATGAGCCCCAAGCATCCACTGCCTTTCCCAGGTCTTGCAAACTCGGGACTCTCTTAGCAGAATCTGTCCATCTGTAATGCAGCCTTCCTCTTTTCCAACTGCCTTCCCATCTGCCAAGCATAATTGTCTTTTCCAATGAGTCATGGCATCCTATAATGTGTCCAGACTACATCAGCCTCAGCTGAGCCATCTTGGCATCTTAGAGTTCATGCCCAATTTGCAAGAGGTCTTTTAGGTAGTGCACTGTATCTGTAAAACTCTCCTCCAACACCACATTTCAAATGAGTTGGTTCTCTTCCCGTTAGCTGAACATGAGTCAACAGGGTGATGCAGCAGCTGAAAAGGCCGATGCAATTCAAGGCTGCATCAATAGGAGTATAGTGTCAAGGTCAAGGGAAATAACGGCTTGACTATGTTCTACTTAGGTCAGACCTGGCCTGGAATACCGAGTCCAGTTCTGGGCACCACAATTCAGGAAGGACATTGATAAGCTAGAATGTTTCCAGAGGGCAACCGAAATGGGCGGCCTTTGTGGTCGCTTCCTGTTCTGTGATTCGATTCTTTAATGTCCAACTTTCACAATCATACAAAGAAGTTGGAAATACTGTGGCATGAATGATCCTGACTTTGGTTTTCAATGCTAAGGGGAATCCTGGATAGAATCTCTACAGTTTGGGACTTAATCCTTTTTTAAAAATAAATGCATGTGGGTTTTTTGTGCAGAAAATGCACACAAATAAGCTTTTCTGCACAGAAAATGTTTTGTTCTTTTCTTGCAGGAAGTTTGCATTTTGTACAGTCAGTGCTGTTTTCTGTACAAAATAATGCACGCGCTAATTTTACGCAGAATAGTTCCTGAACTTTGAAGAGTCTCCAAAAAATGTGTGGTTTGTAATGACTTTTTCACAGCCAGGAAAAAAAATGGTGAAATTATTTGTTCATACCGCAAAAATGTAATTGAGAAAGACTTACATCTTTAACTGGAAGACAGAAGGAAAATGGAAATGTTTGTAAAGATGCCTTCTACAGTTTAGAGTCCAGAGCAAAACAGCTCTTTCCAGTGAATTTTTGAAAAAAGGACATACAATTGGTTGTAATTCAGGAGTATCATTTGCAATTCTTTGGTAGACAGTGTTGTGAAATGCCTACCTTGTAGGTTTAGTTCTATGCAAATCCTGCAATGAAACTGTTCTAGGGAACTGAGCAGATGAAGTTTTAAAAAAATGGAAAAACATCAACCATAAGTTTTCTTTAAATAAGAAAAAAAACAAAACCCCAAAACATTGAGCAGCCAAGGCCAAGTTTGGCGTGAGAATAATAACGAAGATGATGGGAAAGAGAAGGCGGCAGCTGCTGTTAACTTGGTGTAATCTTGGATTAAGAGAGAGACAATTGGTGTTTGTTTTAATCTGCTCTCTCTCCCGCACTTTTCACATCCGTTGCTTGGAGTTTGAAGGACGTCGATTCAGCAGGCAGCTTCATCCGTTTGTTTTTCCACGCTCTGCCTCAGCCTCCCACCCCTTTTTAGAGTTATAGTGTTGCCGTAATGTTTAACGTTGATGCAGCATTTTTCCTTAGTGTTTTCAAAGGGCTTTTGACAGAAATTCCTGCAGCAGCCCCGGGATGGTAAATGGCCGATTGCCTATATTGCAGATGGAGGCAGAGGAAGTTGTCTCAAACAACACCTTACTTTCAAGATAAAACCAGTAGTAGCTTCAAAGCCAGCGTGATGTAGTGGTTTGAGCATCAGACTGTGGCCCTGGAGGTCAGGGTTTGATTCCCTGCTTGGCCATGGAAACCCACTGGGTGACTGTAGCTTTGTCGCACACTCTCAGCCCCGGGAAACCTGGTGATAGTTTCATTTTAGGATTGCCATAAGTTGGAAACAAGTTGAAGGCACACAACAACAGCTATGCCAGGTTAAGAACCACTGCTCTGGAGGATGGAATAAGCCTGATTTGGAGTGGCAGAATGCTCTGGAAGGGAGGAATTCCCCTGCTCTGAAAGGGTGAAATGATGTTTCTTTACAAGGCTAGCCTGATGTTTTTCTAGAATGCCCACTTCTGCTCGGAGGGGCCCCATCCACTACCAAGGTTAAGGATCCCCTGGGGTCCCTCCAGCCCAGACTCTTCCCTTCTGACAACCGCCTGGCCCTGGCAGTTGGGGCAGAAGTCTTTCCTGGAAGGAACTTCAACACTTTTTGAAGAAGAAAAAGGAATGTGTACTGGTTTTCCCTTTTTTTGTGGGTATGGGAGGAAGGAGAAGATGTGAATCCTGGAGATAGGCAGCTTGTAGGCAGATGATATCAAATTGCAGGAAATTTAGCCAGTGCTGTGAATGAGGGAACTTGCAGGTCAACAGTTTCTGAAGAACCACAGGTTTCCGGCAAAGGAGCAGACACCTTGCGTTTGTCAAAAGCAATCTCAGAAAGGCCGTTGGCAGGGTTCCTGCTTTCTGGCTGTTGTGTGTGGTGGGTGGGTGGGTGTATACATTTCTTAAATATCCTTGCGGCTGTCTCTTTGAATTGCTCATGTGGGAGTGGCGGGGGCGTTTTTTTTCATCCCTGCAGCTGCGCCAACAGCCTGTTTGGCAGACATGCGCTGCTGCCGATGGTGAAGTCTAGTGACTCAGGACGCAGCTCCTCCGGCCCCACCCCGGCCCCCTGCCGCAGAGCCCACGCTTCTCTCTGTCCTCCTCCCCACCCCCAGTTGTGGGTTTTCGGCTCCCTCTCCTCCTGCCTTTCCTCTTCTCTTGACTTCCCATCCTGCGTGGCTCAGCTCCCAAAAATGCGGTCATCAGATTCTCAAAGCCTCTGGGTTTGTTCCCTTGCCGCCTCTGATGCAGGAAAACCAAGATGATAACGATCGTGTAGCATTATATAAAGGGGAAAAAAAACCTACAGGAAATCAGTGGCTCAGGGCATGCTTTTGATTTGCTTTTCAACAGCACAGAAGCTTGCATCTTCTTTGATCTGAAGACAGTAAGGAGAAGGGGATGGGATTGGCATCATGGAGTGGTTTGAATGTTGGACTGCACCTCTGGGAAACTGGGGTTTGAATCTTGCTCACTTGTGGAAAGCTGCTGGCTGAGTCACATTCTCTCAGCCTCAGAGGGTGGCAATGGCAAACCCTGGTCTCTTAGTGTCCTGAGCCATTTTCTGCACTACGTTGTTATAGTGCTATTATTCCACTTTCAACATCCTATGGAATCCTGGGGTTTGCAGTTTAGGGTAAACTGCAAACCTCAGGATTCCATAGAATGTTGAAAGTGGAATAATAGCACTATAACAGTGCAGTGTGGAAATTGGCCTAGTGCAACCACTGCCCCGTGCTCCCTCTCAGTTGGAGAGGATGGTATTGGAAATCTTGAAACTGGCATCCAGATAATGCCATTGTTTGCATAAGTCACTCAGCTGGCATTCAGTTGGGTGTGTCAGAAATGCCAGCCGTTTTAAACCATCCTCCCGGGATGCCAGGCAAGCCAGCGAGTGCCCTCGGCATGCATGTGTCAGTTGTGGGTCTGTGTGGGAGAGCTCCACACAAACGGTGACCGACTTTTGGTGAGAAGACTTGCTGCTTTCGCACATCAAGGCTAAGAGGCAACTTTAAAGATGCTCGAAAGTCCTGGATGATCTCATTCTGCTCTTCGAAGAAGATAAACGGCCAGGATCACAATTTGCATCTTTCTGCATCCTGTTGCGTTCATTCTGCCCGGTTTCTACCACTGTGTAACTGCGCTTAAAATCCTTTGGCTTTAATGCCACTCTGTCAGAGCATCTGCAGACACAAATTGATACTACACACTCATGCTTAAAGGTATCAGTTAGAATTAAAGCGTGCTGCTCGTTTCCTTTCCCCCACCTGTTTGTCTTTCTCTTTCCTTTCTGTGCCGCAACAGATTTAACGCAGCTATTTGTTTGAGAACTCCGACTACAAAAGGCTTCAGTGACTCAGGCAAAGAGGATGTGTGCGTGTGTGTGCGTGCGTGTGTATAAAGCAAGGGGGTGAAAGGATGAGAGTGCAAAGCCTGTTGTGCGCATGGCTCCACAGCCTCTTAAGCGGCGCTAGGCAACCAAACCCAGTGACCCACTTTTCCTCGAGGCCTGTTTCTGCTGCCGCAGAAAGCTTTTGTTTTCCTCAGCTGCTTAGAAAATTGTCATCTCCCCCCGCCACTCCGTGCATGCACGCACACTCACGCACACACACACGCGCGCACAGTGAAAGCTGTCTGTCTGGCAGTGTAAACAAGGCGCAGAGAAACATTATTGTGCGCCTTTTCCCACCCCAGATTTGAGCTTTTCGCTCGGCTAGGTTGAGAAGACATCTGTCCCCTTGGTGGTAGCCGCCTAGGACTGGTCCGGTCAAACTGGGCATTGTGGGGCGAGGTGGAGAAAGTGTGGCCCTAGGACAGCCGCAGGGATGTAGTTCCAGGGGAAAGGAAAATGACGGGATTGTAAATATTCTGCTCCCCCAATGAAATTATCCATCTGTCTCCAAATTTCTAGCGTTGCAGTAACGTCTGTTTTCAGGTGAGCCTTGAGCTAATCTTGTCGTAGCCTTCTGGAAGCTGCTGCAGGTCCTCTGCTGGGAGAACGGTGGCATGAGAAAAGGCAGACAGAAGGAAAGAAAGAGAAAGTCACTGACAACATAGCTGTGACCAAAGTGGTAGAAGGCCTGGAAACCATGAAGCCCCACGAGGAGTGGCTTCGGGAGCTGGGTGCGTTTAGCCTGGAGAACAGAAGGTTAAGAGGCAACATGATAGCCATGTTTAAATATTTGAAGGGATGTTATTTGGAGGATGGAGCAAGCCTGTTTTCTGCTGCTTCGGAGACAGGGACATGGAGCAGTGGCTTCAAGCTTCAAGAAAAGAGATTCCACCTAAACGTTAGGAAGAACTTCCTGATGGTAAGAGCAGTGTGACAGTGGAATATGCTGCCTGGGAGTGCGGTGGAGTCTCCTTCTTTGGGGGGTTTTTAAACAGAGGTTGGATGGCCATCTGTCAGGACTGCTTTGATGGCGTCTTCCTGCAAAGCAGAACAGGTTGGGGTCTCTTCAAACTCTGTGATTCTATTATTATGCCAGTGCTGCTTCCCAACAGACCTGTTAAGCCGGGCACTCCTTCCAAGCCTCTGCAAATTGGGATTCTGGCAAGTGAGGGCTGCATTGCTCTCCCAGGTATGGGGCACATTGGGACAGGCAGCTAGAGAGTCTCTTTGGGGTCCTGCTACAGCTGCTTGTCTGAACACACCCTGCAACCAAGTCTTCTTGGCGGTTGCTCCCATGATGTGGAATTCCTTCCCAAAGAATGCAAGGCTGGCCCTCTTTTTTATCTCTTTTTCACTGGGAGGCAAAGACCTTCGTATTTCAATGGGCTTTGGTCTTTAACTGGGTGTGACAGATTGTAATGCGGTGTGGGGTACCTTTCCCATTTTATGTTTATTTTAAACTGTTCCAAACATTTTAACACAATGGTCAATTTCATGGTTTTTACAAAGTTTTGTACCATATATTGTTTTAATTGTGTTTTATCTTAATGTCACGTTGCAAGCCATCTTGGAGTTGTGTATTAGGAGCGTTAGGTGGGATATTAATTAATTTAAATTAAATAAGTAACTTATGAGAACACCCTTTCCATAAGTCTAACGGAGTGAGTTCAGGACAAAGCATACCGCAAAAGTCCTGGCAGGTCACTTCCCCTCTCTTTACCCTGGTGTAAAGTCCACGTGTCTCCTGTAAAGAAAACAACGATTTAACTGTAATCTGTGAACAGCACTGGAATAAACGACACCTCAGTCAAGATGGGTCAGCTTGCCCTTCATGCAAATGAAACACAGCTGGGCTGTCGTGAATCTCAGGTTTTCATTGAACATTTGTCGCGGCATTGACAGACGCCTCCTTTTATCCATGGTTTTACAGAATAGGAGAACTGGTCACTAATGCCTTCTGCAGTTTTTCTCAGACTAGGAGCCTTGTTGCATATATTGGGGTGGAGTGATTTTCATTCCTGCCCCAATTCCAAATGCAGGATTGTCAAGCTTCCTGAAGGCACCTGCCTCACCAGCCCTTTCTTTTTTGCTTGAAGTATGGACAGGAAAGTAGCCAAGGGGGAAACAGAGCGGGCTTGACCTTGGATCTGTTTATGTGCTCAAAGCGCTTGAGCGGAGACATTGCAAACCCAAACCAGCCAACCTCTCCCATTGTGAACTTGAAAAGTTTTCGTTAGCTTTACCCCCACTCCCCAAAAATCCCCTTGTAGAATCAACCATGTGAGCGCTCTGTAGGGGTCAGTGGGGTTGTGTCTGTTCATAGCTGAATGCCCATGGCATGCAATCCTTCAACAAAGCTTGGTGGGGGGGCAGCCTTTGGAAGGATGGATTTTACAAGTCTCCTGGAAGAGGCCAATTTTTGCTGTAAAGATACAGACACATACAAATTGTCTTTTTCACCGAACCAGTTATTGTTGTGAGGTATTTTTCTGGAGGCTGCGAATGTGAGTCTCATTTAGTCTTGTTAGCAAACAGTTTCCATAGCCATCCTTCCTGTGTACAATTATGTCTTGGTGTTTCTTGTTCAGGCTTCTGAACTTCTAATCCTACTGTGAGCAGTTGGGCGAACTTTTTCCTGGGGTTTAAGCTGAGGTAGGGGCTGTGTCTCTCTCCATTTCCCTCTTCGGTGAGGTTCGGCCATCTGTTCTGCATTAGCACCTTCTGGCATATTCCCCTCCTGACTGGGACAGATTTCAAAGGTGTTAGTGCCGCTCTGCAAGAGGGTAGAGGCTACGAGATGGGCAAATCTCCAGGGTGTGGCCAGATGGCCCTGTGTTTGTGCTGAAATGGAGCCACCGTTCCCAGAGCTCTGGAACAGCAAATCACAGGTAACGTAGTCATCTGTCCGTTGGCTGCTTTCTGAGCTCCCATGTCCACGTGATAGTGAACCCACTCTGGGTTTTAGTCTGAACTGTAAAGGGGTCGTATGCTGAGAGAAAAGTGGGTTATTAATTGAATAGATAAACAATAGATAAACAATAAATGCCCAAGGTACTAGACTTTTAAAGATCAAGTTTCAAAGTTCAGAGTAAAATCCAGAACTGTGACTGCTAACTAGTTGCTAGAGGGAGGGAGGAACAGTGAGGCATAGCTTTTTAATGGGTCTTGTCATCTCATGATGTTTCCAAAGTACAATAGCCCTTGTTTAGTCATTTTGGCATGTTCAGGGCCTGTTTGCTCTTGAGACCCATTCATCTGTAGGTTTTTAAAGCCACCCACCACGTCTATAGAACTTTCCTCTGGCCTCTTATGAGTCGGTTTTCTTCCTGTCAGCTTTCTCCACTGTCCAGTTATTCTCAACCTTATATAGGAATCAGAAATATTATGGCAAATGTGATCCTGACTTTGGTACTTAATAGTATATCAGCTCTTCTGTATTTTGTGTTCTCTCTCTGGGTTTTTGCACGTTCTGTGGATACCCTGGATTGTTAAAAAGACAAAGGGATGGGTCCTGGAGCAAATCAGGCCTAAACTCTTCCTAGAAGCCAAGATGATTAAGCTGAGGCTGTTGTACTTTGGACATATCAGGAGAAGACATGACTGACTAGAAAAGACAATAATGCTTGGCAAGGTGGGAAAAGAAGAGAATCCTATTACAGATGGATAGGCTCAATCGGTGAAGCCACGGCTGTCCTGAGTCTGCAAAACCCAAACAGGGCAATGGAAGACTGGGATCTCTTGGCAGTCTAGCTTTCATAAGGTCATCACAAGTCAAAGTCAACATGATGGAAAATAACAAGGAACTGGGAAAACCCAGAGCTTGGAATGGTTCCTTTTGGGAATGGCAATCTTAGAACTGGGGGGAAATGGCTCTCAGAACTGGAAATCACCAGTATCCAGAAGTGGAAATCACTATTACAGATGGATTAGCTCAGTCAAGGAAGCCACGGCCCTGAGTCTTCAAGACCTGGGCAGGGCTGTGGATGATGGGTGACCCTATCATGCATAAGGTCGCCATAATTTGGTCAACTTGATAGCAGTTAACAACAACAACAGCAAAGTTTGCAAGTCTCCCTGTTCCAGAAAAGAAAGAATGCAAATTCCAGCCATTGAGGTGATTGGCCCAATTAGCTTAGCAGAACCTTCACCTAGAGTTTATGGCTCCCCAAGGCCTGAGACCTTGGGTGGGGGGAGGGGTCATTCCAGGCAGAATCCATACTGGAAGAGAGCCAGTGTGTCTTTATTACTCCCCCTGCCTCTTCAAAACTGGCCTTGGGCAGCCCTTCTCCTTTCCACTTTTATGGCTGGGACACCGGGGCCTTTCTCACTGTTCTCCTTAATGGCCATTTTCCGGCTGATGTTCTTATCTGACCACAGCAGCCCATCCCTGATTGCCTCTGCGGCCTCTTGCTTGCTCGGTTTCTCAGGGCCGTCCCCGTCATTGCGCCCCCACCCCCAGCATCTCTGGCTTGGTCCTCCATCTCTCCTGTGTGCTATTTAATGCCTGGCCTTAATGAGGGGAAGGTGTCCCGTGGTCTCCTATCCTGCTCGAGACAATGTGCAAATGGGCTTGCCTGAGGCCCAAAGAGAGTTCCAAAACAGGAAGGAATGGCTTGGGATTCAAAGGTGACACTTGGGCAGGAGCGGATGTTTGGAGAGCGGCGGATGGAGCCACCCGCTGCCGTCCACAAAAAGTATTTTTTCAGTCCAGTCTAGAAAATGAGAAATCTGTTGGGTTGCTACTGCTTTTGGGTCTGGGGTCGTTCTCTGCAATGCTAGGAACCTGGGGACTGAAGGAAAATTCCAGGGCGAAGAATTCTTATTTGGGATGGGCAAAGCCCTATTGGGTCACACGCACCACACAGCCACACCTCTCTTGGTTACATAGCATTCAAGAAGGCTCAGCTGCATGGCTGGAGTCCTTTCAGGCAGTTTCCACACTACATTGTTATAGTGCTACGATCCCACTTCCAACATCCTGTGGAATTCTGGGGTGTGTAGTTTCCTGAGGCCAAAATAGCTCTCTGGCTGAGAATGCCAAAGGCCCCTCCCTAAACTGCAAACCCCAGGACTCCATAGGACGTTGAAAGTGGAATAATAGCACTGTAACAGTGTAGTGTGGAAATAGCCTATGGCTTTCTAGTGTCTTGTTTTGAAACCGGTGCTTGCTTTATAAGAGACTTGGGCTAGCATCCTACGTTTTGTTTGTATCGTATGAAGCTATACTCGTGTTGTTGACACAGGGCTTCCACTGCGGCTCCCAGAATCCACCAGCCAGCACAGCCAGCAGTCTCTGCTTGAGACCTGGAAGCAGAGGCTGGAACAGTGGTTTTTCTGGATCACAGCATGGAAGCTGGCCATGTTGACATGGGGGTTTTAGGAACCGAGGCCCAGAAAACCAGCTCTTCTAAGCTCTGTGCTTTTCTGGCTTTGTGTCAGATGTCAGGAACTGAACTAAGGCCTTCTGTTTAGGATTTTTTTTGAGCAAGAAGAAATCTAACGGTGCAATAATTTGTGATTATGGTTACTAGCAGTTCCAGCAGGATTGTTTAGTTGGATCTATAATGGCAGGATAATATTTTTTTCATTTTCTATTTTTTTCCCCTCTTTCATTACAGTTTGGGTAAGAGCCCTCTTGTGTTCTAGTAACTTAGTGTTTAATCAGTGAGTTAGTGTTCTGGATTAGTTAGTTCTTAGTGTTTTTAGTTTAGTGTTGTAATATTGTGTCTTAATTTTGGTTTGTGTTAAAAATGTCAGTTTGTGTTTTTGTTGTGTTAAAGTTAATGAATAAATACATTTTAAAAAGACCTTCACTGAGGTTTCTTCGACACGGCACTTTTTTTCTCCCAGAATTCCAGTGGGAGATTTTGGGAGTTATTGGTCAAAGAAGCCCTGTTTCCTAGCATGGATTAAAAGTTGTGCTTGTCCTGGACGTGCCCCCGATAAGGGCTGCCCCTCTTATCACCAACGGGCGTGACTGGAGGTCAATGGCTCAGACAGCGGCTTTTCCCCTACATCTGCCACCAACCAAGAGGGCAGTAAAAGTCTGGCTGTTTGTTTCATCCAGGATGGAATGAACCATCTACTCTGGAACAAGTTAATTAGCAAACGAGAAATTCTTTCTGCGGCTGCAAAGCTTGCCAGAACACTGAAACCACCCTGTTTGGATCAGAAAGGTGGCCCAAGCAAAGTGCAGGCCCAAAACCCTGTTGAATCCAACTGCATCTGCTTTGCTGTTTTGCAAGACTGCTTCTGGGCTCAAGGCAGATCCGTTCCACTTGCTGTGATGCTTCACATTGGTCAAGATCCCACATCAGGCTTTCAGAGTGTGAATCTACACTCACGTAATTCTCCTAGCGGGCAGACTACACCATCATTCTGCCAAAGACTGGCACTGTGCCGACAGTTTGTGTATCTGTTGGTCTGTCTGCCTCTTGTCCCTGGTCTAGCGGGGAAGGCACGGGCTGTGCCTTGCCGTCCCACTAAATCACATGGTACCCTGAGCTGACAAAGCATTATGGACCATCCAAGAATATGCAACTCCATGGTCAGGATGCTATTGGTTAATCCCGACTAAAATGTGTTTTATAAAATGTGCTGTGAAGTCAACTTTGAATGATGGTGACCATATGAAGGAGAGATTACTCTAAAGCACCCTGTCTTCCACAGCCATCCTTAGGCCCTTGCAAACTGGCTTCCATGATCGAGTCAGTCCACCTCTATCATATTTTCTCTCCTTTCCTACTGCTTTCCACTTTACTGGGCATTACTGTCTTTTCCAATGAGTCACCTGGTTATTAACAATACATCCAGAATAGACTTAGTTGGTGTCCCCCATGTGTTTATGTTCCCGTAGAAGTTCTGAACTAGAGTAGATCCCTTGAATCAATTGCTGAATGGATTTATGCAGGGAATTTGAATTGATTCCATGACATTGCTCTAGTCAGTGCCGACAGTAAGACAGTGAGCTCCATGTGAAAAGGCTGCATTTATGGAACTTTGCTTACACAACCATAAGCTGAATGCATTCGTGGCACAGCAGCCAAAAAAGGACAACCGCATGTCTAAGGGAACTTAGACACACGTAGGACAACAACTGGATTCTGCCTCTTGGCCGTTCCAACCTGATTGACACCGAACTCTTAGCACAACAGCATGCCCTTCCAAAATCAAAGAGCAGAAGCCTTGAACTTCAACCAAGTGATGGGAGTTTGCTTGAAGAGTGAAAGGCTGAGCGGTCACTCCATCGCAACCCATTGACCCTCCTCTGACTCAGCAAAGTTTGCATAGGGGCAGCCAGTTAATCATATTCCAAAGCGGAGGAAGTTTGTTCAGAGTGTGGCTTTTTTTCCAAGCCTAGAACTTGGAAGAAGACAGAGTCCTATCTTCAGAGCCTGTTGCTGATTCAAGCTGTTTTGCAACTGGATGGGGCAAACTGTAGAGTTAATGTTTAGGTGCCTGTTTGGCTCACAACCCGTCCAGCTTGGGCAGCAAGGACTGCTCTTCTGTGAAGGGTTCATCTGCTCTTCGTTCAGCCCACTGGATTGTGAGGGCATCTTCCAAGCTGTTGAAATATCCACCAAACTTGGTGGGTTTGCTTCCTTACAAGAAAGTATTTGCTGACTTAAACATGGCCAAACGGAGAATTTTCAGCTGGAATTCAGTATGTCTGCAAGAGGACTATAGTTTCACAACATCCATATTCACCTAGAGGCTTACAGTGTACAGCTGTCTATTACACAATAGTACCAAGGCAAGTGACCATGGCCCTAGTGTGCAATGGGAATCCATGCACATCCAGACATTTCTGATGCACACCTGGACAGTGACTAGGAGGATGCTCCGCTGGAGTGCCCAAAGCATATCAGGAGCCCCCAATGCGCATCAGAGCACACTTGCTGGTTCTGGGCTGCTCTTCTTTGCAATTCGCTAACAGGATTTCATTGCATTTCTGCAACTGTGGATTCATAAAGATACAAAAAGTAGACTTGATGTAGAATCTCGGCCATTTTAGAAATATCATTGAACTATCAACAGAATTAAGACCGTTTGAAACATTAATTTAATAGCAAAGAATAAAAGTGGTGCGGCACATTGGAAAAACAAACAAGCTACCTTTTCTTGTAAAAGAAACCGTTCCCCCAAGCCTGCTAGGTTACAAGAGGTTTCACCGGCTGATGAAAGGGCAGCGATGAGAGAGCGAATGTAACCTCCCTAGAAAGAGATTTCTAGAGTCTGGGAGCAGCTGCAGAGAAGGCCCTGATGTTACAATCCTGCCTTCGCTCACATGTGCTTTGTTCCTGATGGAGTCACAGAGAGCAGGTCTAACAGCAAAATAACAAGCAGCACTTCAGGATTTCTAGAGCATTCCAATATCCTTCCCCTTTTGCAATGCATTTTCACTTTCACTGTGTGCAGTGTCTCCACAAAAATGTGTATCTGTGTGCCTTGAAGTTGTTTAGGCAATCCTATGATGAACCTGTTCTTGGCAAGATTTCTTCCAAACAGGCGTGTCAATTGCCTTCCTTTCAGGCTGGGAGCGTGTGACTTGTCCAAGGTCATACGGTGGGTTTCCATGGCCAAGTCAGGATTCAAATCCTGGTCTCCCAAAATCCCAGTCCAACATTCTAACTATTGCACTGCACTTGCTCCCACAAAAATATACTGCTGCATAATTGAAAGGCCAGAATAATGAGAATACTTGGCTCCACTGGGTTTATCCTTGGGTGGATCAGTCTGAAGCTATTAAGAAAACACAGCCCACGGAGCTCCTAGCCTGCTGTTCAAGGCCTGCTGTTTGTCCTGCCTTCCCATTACTTCCTTGTTGTGCTTGGAGATGTTGAAGGAACCCTCACGCTATGTGAAACATGATTTAGTATCCAGCCAAACCCTTAGACCCAAACTATATAAAACAACTCGTGTACCTTCTCTTGTTTCTGAGCATGTCAAGGCCCTGTTTCATTTTTCCTGTCTGTCTGTACCTTGTCAAAGGATTACAAAGCAGTTGCAGTTAACAGACAGTGAGAGAATTAATGGCAGGGTGTGATACACATAATTAGTGCAACAGCCCACGGTGGAAAGGGAATCTGTGCCTTTTTTGTGTAAATGTACAACTTCTTTTCTGGATCTTCCAGGGAAAACTGATTGGAGCAAGTGGCTGCAGGGAGCTTTGACTGTCTGGAAAGCGGTGATGTCACTAATCCATCTCCCCAAAGTGTTTTTAGACATTTTGAAAGGCAGTTGAATTGTGGCCACCAGATATCATGAGATTTTCTCAGCAATACTTGTTGGGGGGTGTGCCATTTCCTTTGACTGAGGCTGTAAGAGTGTGACTTGTCCAAGGACATCCAGGGAGTTGCCATGGCTGAAAAGCACGCATTTTGTGACTATCACCTGAAGATTTGTCCTTAAGCTACAGCCACCTTCCATGTTCAGGTTTAGGACCAAAATTGTCCCAGTAGATCTGCTGCATTGATGCATTGCTAACTGCCATAGAGTCAACTTTGATCTATGGTGACCCTATCATAACTGTCCTGCTCAGGTCTTGCAGATTCAGGGACGTGTCTTCCTCGATTGAATCTATCCATCTGTAATGCGATCATCTTCTTTTCTTCCTGCCTGGAAACCTTACCAAGCATTATTGTCTTTTCTAGGGAGTCAAGTCTTCTGGTGATATGGCCAAAGTACAACAGCCTGTTTTTCTACTGGCTTCTACCTTACCTTCTAGGGAATGATGTCTTCTCATGATATGGCCGAAGTACAACAGCTTCAGTTTAGTCATCTTGGCTTCCAGAGAGAGTTCAGGCTTTATTTGCTTTAGGACTCATGCATTTGTCCTTTTCGCAGTCCAGGGTATCCACGGAACTCTTCTGTTGCATATGCATGGTTAATATATATTACTTTTATTTTGCAAACAAGGACTTACTCAAAATAAAGATTTTTTTCCTCATTTCACTGTATATTTTTGGGGTCGTATACAGGTAGTATAGAGTACTCTTTCTTTCTGTCCCCACAAAGACTCCTGTGAGTCTGGGGCATTTTTATACCCCAGAATATATGAGGATTCTGACCAGGTTAACAAAAGAAATACCCTCCATTAAGGCACAAAAGGGGTAAGAGTGACTTTAAGAACTGGCCCATCATAGCCACAGCTTAAGCCGTGAGTCAGAGGAAGTTAAGCATCTGACCGAATTTCAGAAATCGATGGAACTTGGCCTGGGTCATGTACTCTGCTTTCAAAGGCTCCATACATGGCATCAAGCAGAGGATTGAAAACCAAGCAAGGTTCTCTGTCTTAGAGGAGCGACGGTGGCTGTGAGGTTCATGAATCAGCCAAGAAATAAGTGGCCACCCGTGGTAGGAACATCGCATCCTTTCTCATTAAAAACAGAAAGAAGAGATGTTGCAATTCCATGCACAGCAAGACCAATCGCCAGCAAAGTGTTTGAAGTCTTTTTTTTTCCAGAACAGCGGCAGGCGTGGAGACGATCCAGCGAAATCTCACTTGCACAGCTGCTGCGTCTCCAAGGATACTGGTGTCAAGTTCTAGCCAAGAAGACAGAGTTCAAAAGGATGGCGCGTATAATAGAGAAGAGGAACAAAGCCTCCTCTGGTCAGGGGAAGGTTTGCCCAGGACCGCTCTAAAACTAATGTTTGGAGCCGGACGCCATGTCAAAAATGGCAAGATGTCTTGTCGTGCCTCTGAGACTAAGACACTAAGACAAATTAATTTCAACGAAGACATTTGTGATCTCCTTCACCAGATGGGAGCTATTGCAAACTGGCCTCTTCAGAAGCCATGCTGATTCTTTCTCAGCTGGACTTTTCCCTCCCAGTGCTTGATAAGTTTATGTTTGATAGTGATCTTTTTTAACCTAGACCAGCTGCTAATCAGGCAGCTTTGTTCAGTTACCCAGCAAATCCAGTGGCCTCGTATGTTTGCATCCGTTCTGGTCTCTCTGAGCCTCAAGCATCTTTCCACTCCTACCAGATCTTAACTTCCCCATCCAACAGTTCTTACCAGAAACCATAATTCAGGTCAGGTTTCTTCTTAATGTTGGCTTTCTTAGGAAAACATGGTTTTAGACAGATTGGTCTTTTGGGATGTGGAGGAAAAAATGAGGTCTGAGGAATGTTGACCTCATAGGTTTGTAATTCAGGAAAATCTCGCCAAGCAAAATGCTTGACTTCTCTCCAAACAGCAGATTTATTTTTCTGGAAACTACTGCTGTTTTTCTGGAGAGTGGGATTTGTAAGAACAACTCCTGGGCCGCATGCAAAGGAATTTCTTAAGCCCTCTCCCCTTGGTGGACGATAGCATTATATGTGGTCATTGCAATAAACCAAAGAATCCATTATGAACATGTTGGTTACCCATAGTAATTAGGACTACAGCCACAAGAGAACAGTGGTCGTGAACCCACTCTAGTGCAGAACTGAGGAACCTCATGTCCTCTAGCTTTAGCTTTTGGAGGTCCAACTCAGGCACTTGTGGGGTTCCCCAGTTGGCCACACACCCCTTCTCTGGGTTCCCAGAATCTCACAGCTGAGACAGCTGACAGGAGGCCAGTAATCCATTGGCTAACCTTTGTACCTTGTCACACAACTGGTGAAACCAGGTTCATGCTATCAAAGGAAGAATCTGCAGAGACAGAACCTTTTCTGCTGACATCCCATAATGCACAATAAGTCTCTATTCACTTGGCCGAATCCCAGTCCAGGAGAGATTGCAGGACTGGCTGCACGTGGCCATGAGGATGAACTTTCCTCCTACAGATGATCAGAGCTACAATGGGGATTTGTGTGCTTGGGGACGGAAGTCCAAAACATGACCCTCCTGGCTTTTTCCATGATCCTAAATGTCTGGATTTCAACTCCAAGAGCCATGCAGATAGCCAAGAGGACTTGATAAGCAAAGAGCCATTGAGTTGCTGGACAAGCAGTTCAGTAATCCCTTTTCATCCAAGTGGAAAGCTTGGGGAAGGCAGCAAAGTTTTTAATGCCTCCACGGCAGCCCTCTGTTCCTGACCTCCACATTCCTCCCTGAACTTTCCTAATACCTCTGAGAATGGGACCTGGAACATGGCTTGAGGCTGGATCTGCTTGGACTCAAGCTAGGGGCCAGCGGAGGGATTTTGGAAAGCAAGAACTGAGGGTCTTGCTGGTGTGAGACGGGGGTGGGGGATGGCAGCAAGAGGTGGGAAAAGAAGCCTGGAGTTGGAGAGAGAGGTTCTTTGGATCCCATCTTCATCTGTTTTATTTGCTGTGAACTGCCTTGGGTCCTGGGGCCTTTCACGCTTCCCAAGGATGCAGAGGGGGATTGGGACCTTCAAATATAGGCAGCATCAGCAACACTTCACATTCCTGGATGGTTTGACTGAACATTTTTGATAAAAAATGAAGTACTATTTCCCCATATCTTAATGCTTTAGAACACTTGAGGGACACATCGGGTATTCTCTTTAAGCTTTGTGCCTTTGCAAGAGATACTGCGTTATTACATCACTGTACTGTACCTGTGCAGGCATCGCTGCATTGCTCTATCATCGCGTCTCTGTGGGGGGAAATTGCATTGCTTCTGTGCAGGTGTCACCGCATTGCTCCACTGCTTATCTGCCTGCATCACTGCACCGCATCTCTGCAAGAATCACCGCATTACTGTGATGCGTCTCTGCAATTTTTGGAGAGACCACCTCTGCCTAGTCTCATCCAGTCCAGAAGGCATCCTCAGTCATAAGTGACATGGCCTCTTGGAGTTGGCTGTTGTGGTGTGTAAGCATGAAGTGAGGCTTTGGGGAAAAAATGAATAATGTGTAATAGCGAATCCCACCTCCAGTCCTAAGCCAAATATTCCAGGGGATCCACATGCCAACAGATGGTTATTAGCATGGCGCTCTGTCTGAAAGAGCTGCACGCTGGGAAACAGGCTGGAAAAAAATTTCTGACAATGGGGAAAGGCTGTAACAGGATGTCTGTCAAATTGTGTGCCGATCCATAAGCGACCGTGCCTCCTGGCCTGTCCTTCGGGAGAAGTGGTAAATCCCAGAAACAGATGCTTTCCGATCCTTTCTCTGGGGGTTAATTGGGGATGAATGAAAAGACAAGACGCAAGGAACTCCGAGCAGAATTTTTAATGGTGGTGTTTTTGTAGCAACATAGCGAACCGAGTGTCGAAGCAAATGCCCTAGGGGGACTTGGGAATTTCAGCTTAAAACAATTGCTTCCTCATCCCTTTTGTTTCTCTTCCTGGTGAAAAAACAAAGCAGGAAAGAATAATTTTCTATTGTAGAGGTTGTTTGTCTGTTCAACAGGGCCTTTCCTTTCAGAGAGATTTGCTCCGATTCTGGTATCAGCGCTGAATGCTGTTATGTCAGGGGAGAAAAAAGAGTTCTGTTACAGCTAGAAAAGTTTGTGCCTTCATCTTAGTCTGGAAAGATATGAAGCCACCTCCTTGCTGAAGCTGCGTAAGGACAGAATCCTGTATAGTGCAGCATTGCACAATAGCACCATGGACCTACAATACAACTAGCTTTCTCTCAGTCCCATCGCCCTCATTTGGGGAGGACGTGGGAAAGAGAGCCTTCTCTGTGGCTGCTTCCAAGCTGTGGAATTCCCTGCCACAGGACATCCAGTTGGCTCCAGGTCAGCCCTTTCCCCTCCGCCACTTTTTCCTTTTTTCCCCAAAAGCTTCTCCTGTAAGACCAAATTTGTGGCCTGATTCCAGTTCCAAGCCTCCATGTGTAAATCTGCCTTAATTGCATTCTGAATCCAACCCATTAAATTTAATACCTGCCCAAAGCTTTTGGGTCCATGTTTTTCCCTTAACAACCTACATCCCTGAGTAAATTTCAGATGCTCCAGAAACCATGTCGTGTTTTTACTAAGTTGGCTTTGCTGGGTAGGAAATGTCTTTTGGAAATAGCCAGTTTAATGAGTCTGTCTCCCACCTCGGTTCTTGGCCATTCCTCCCCCCCCAAACTTTCATTCAGATTGTGTGTGCGTGCGTATGTGTCTCAGTTCTTTAGGAATGGCTGTTTGGAAGGAGCAAACATAATCCTATTAGTACTACTTGATTACCCCGCGTGCCTTATTCTTCCCCAACAAGCCCAGCTGCTATGGGGTCTTGTCTTCTCTCTGACCCCTTCTCCAGTCTCATTTTGTTCCCACTCCGTTGGCCTGAAGTCAATCTCAGAGACTTCCTGCTGTGTCTCAATTATTCTGTCCTTTTCTTAAAGGTCTTGCAACAAGCTCAATTTATTACAGGATGGGCTTTGAAGAAATTGGTTTGGAGAAGCCAAATAGAATTAGTTTTGGAAAGATCATCTGTTCTCGCTGCAAAGATTTTTCTTTTTCAGCTCTTGGGAAAGGATCGGATGGAAGGGTGAATGCCGGCTACCTTAAGCTTTCTTTTTAACGAGGCACTTCTTATTTCCAAAAGTTCTCAAGGCAGATTGAATAGGACTGACTGTATGGAGAAGCTCAGTAAAGAGGTTTTGCAGCTTAACTGGAAACTCATATATAGAAAAAACAGGGTTCCAAAGATCGTTTGTTCTTGTTATTTGTCGTGAAGTTGGCTTTGACCTATGAGAGCTCTCCAAAAGCCCTGGTCGATTACAGCCCTGCTCAGGTCTTGCAAACTTGGGGCAGCAGAGCTTCCTTGACTGAATTTATCCACCCGAAATGTGGTCTTCCTCCCCCCGCACCATTGTGTGTGTATGTGCCATCAATTCACCTTTTGACTTTAACAGTGAGCCCATGAGTTTCATAGGGTTTTTTCTTCGTCAAGGAACACTCAGAGGTGGTTTTGCATGTTCCTTCCTCTGAATTACGGCCTACAGCACCTGTATTTGTTAGTAGTTTTCCATCCAAGTACTAATCAGCCCTGACCCTGCTTAGCTTCCAAGATCAGCTAAGATCTGGTGCCATTAGGGTGTTTAGACCTCTGCCTCCCACATTGCCAAACATTAAGGAGCAATATTCTCCATCAGCTCTTTAGTTAAGTAGACATAGTTTAGTATACTTAACTAAGTAACGTCTCCTGGCTCAACCCTGCCCCCCAAACCTGATGGGAACATCATTTACCCACCCTCTCCAATCACCGGCAGAATGGCCCTCCTTCTCCCCACAGGGTAGATGCCCTGTGAAGACGCAGAGTTATACTTAATCCTACTTAGTGAAGTATTATACTCCACAGAATACTGGCTGTAGTCTTTTCCACTGTGAAATGTTGTCTTATGACGATGCCCAAAAGACAATGGCCTCGGTGCAGTCTAGGGCTGGTTTGCTGTCAGGCCCATCTGCTTATGGTTTTGGTAGTCCATGGGGTCCACAGAAGTCCTCCGGTGCCACATTTCAAATAAGTTGATTCTCTTCCTGTCACCCTTCATTGCTGCCCGGTTTCAACATCTATATACCTAAATTGGAAGTACCCTGGCATGGATGATACAGACTTTGGAATTTAATGATAAATCTTCATACTTACCTGGTGGTTTCCTATCAGTCCTTCCAAGTCTTCTTCTGATTTCTTGACCGCAATCTCCATTTCCTGATTTAGCCCAAGGAGTAGAAAAATCTTCATGTTGATGTCTTTGTCATCCAATTTTAAGTTATGGAAATCACCAGTAGAGCTCTTTTTAAATGGTTTGGAAGTCTTGATTTTTCTCACGTGTGCTCTGACCTCGTTCAACCTTTCCCAGTGTGACTTTGTGCAGATAGTGTTGGACTACAGCTCCGATCATCCACACCCATGTGGAATATGGAAGTTGTAGTCCAAAATAACCCAGAGACTTCCAGCTTGGGGAATACTAGGATCTCACACAGGGGATATTATATTATTAGTAGGCTTTTGTTTAAGGAAAAAGAGATAAAAAGATGGTTTCTTACAGCTGGGTCTTTGAGCAACAGGAACCATTTGCCCTCCTGATGTTCCACATACGCTTTTGAAGGTCGAAAGCTTATTCCTAGTTACTAGAAATATTTCTGAATGTAGTCGTTGTGGTTCATAACATCCTGTTTTAATTTTATTAAATTATAATCTTACTCAGCATTTCCCTTTGGGTCATATTATGAAATACTGCAGGGCGAAGTGCCGACAGTATTCCTTTCACCGATCCAACCGGGGGGGGGGGAAGCATGGAGGGAGCTTTGAATAACAAAATATTACTCAGATTTCAATCTACTGGGTTTCTTTTTTTAAGAACTGTATTTATGTATGATATGCCTAATTGTAAGGACCTGTATCTGAAGTCAGAGCCCGGATAGAGCTTGTCCCAAATCCTCCATCCTTATTGTAGTGATGGACCTCCGTCATCATAGTTCCCACTGACAACGCCCCCACCCAGCCTGTCTTCTCTGCCTGGCAGCGTCCTGAATGAAGCATTTCTGGGGTGCTGGGAAAGTGGGAAATTACGTCGATAGCGCAGCCCCAGTTGTGGGGTGCCTTGAGAGCAGGCAGCGGGAGAGACCTGTTCGGATCCTACCACATCTGCTTCTCTCAGTGTGCCCCGTGACCGGCTGTGCACTGCAGACTTATATCCCAGTATCTTGATCCCGAGCACCTTGGAAACGCTTTGCAAAGTCAGGTTTTAGAGGTCACGTTCATGCCCCTACACATGGAAGTTGCAGATGATAAGTCCAGCTTACTATCTCGTTGTTGCTGTTGCATGCCTTCAAGTGGTTTCTGACTGATCGTGACCCTAAGTTCATGGGGTTTTCTGGGGCTGAGAGTGTGTGACTTGCCCAAGGTCACCCAGTGGGTTTCCATGGCCGAGCGGGGAATCGAACCTGGTCTCCAGCGTCATAGTCCAGCCCTCAAAGCACTACATCATGCTGGTTCTTTACTATCTCATAACTACTCATAACTACTGATAAATAAATTTTTAAAAGGGTGGGTGGGATGGGCAGCATGGGGAAGTGGTTTGAGTGTTGGATGGAGACTCTGTGAGGTGAGAGTTCACATCCCCATTCAGTCATGGAAGCCCACTCGGTGACCTTGAGGAAGCCTCACTCTCTCAGGAGAAGGCAATGACAAACCTCCTTGGATTATATCTGGCCATGAAAACAAGAACCAGCAGAGCATAGTGGTTTGTGTGGTGTATTACAACTATGGGTGCAAATCCCTGTTCAGCCATGGAAATCCATGGAGTGGCTTTGGCCAAGTCACACTCTCTCAGCCATAGGAGAAGGCAAAGGCCCACCTCCTTTGAATAATCAAAGAAAAATCTCACCAATAAATACCCCATGCTAGGTTTGCGTTAGAGTTGTTATAGTTCAGAAATGACTTGATGCACACAATAACAACAAATGGGTGGGATTGGGATCTTTTAATTGAAGGAATGATGGACTGTAAGATACAGAAGGGTAAGGAGGACTGGGCTGAGGCTGTGCTTGAAGATGCTCAGTTTCTGAATCCAAACTTGGACCATAGAGGCCAGTCATGGACAATATGTCCGTCTTTCAGCTTTTCCTTTGCAACACACAAGTCCACCTCGGTTTCTCTCTTGTTGAACTTTCAGCTGGACACAACCAACATTTACATCTCCCCTCTTCTCTTTCTTTTTCCCGTCTGCAGCCTTGGTTGGGTCCATTGGCATGGGGATGGTGTTCCTTTGCTCTCCCATCGTCAGCATCTTCACGGACCGGATTGGCTGCAGGACGACGGCTGCCTCGGGCGCCGCCATTGCCTTCATTGGGCTCTTCTCCAGCTCCTTCACCAAGTAAGGTTTGAGGCTTGACCCTTCTGGAGTCCTGTAATGTTGCAGCAAACCTTGGAATGGCTTGGGTTGCCTTCCTGATCTCTTCCCACGTGTCATTCCCAAAATTGTTCATGGTTTGGCACAAGAATGCCGGTGCCCATGTACTGGTCTGTGTATAGCCTTCCTCTGTTGTCTTGCTTCTTGTCCAGTCTCATCTCCACTCAGTATGGCTTCAGATGCCCACTGAGAATTATGGGGAAACCGCAGCCACACAAGGAATTTTTAAAATCATACTTTTATGTTTAAATGGACACCCAGTCCTGGCGTTTGGATAACCAACGGAGATAAATGGGTGCGTTCAGTTTAAGCAATGGACCCCGTGGTGCCCACCCCTGTCGCAATGTGTTCTGCAAGTCATTACAAAGCAAAAATAAAAGTGATCCCAAATTTGTTCGTTTGATTTCTATCCTGCCTTTCTCCCAAACTCAGACTCAAAGGGGCTTACGCTATAGATTAAAATGAAATGACTATAAAGCACAAAAGTTTTAAAAGCATTAGGTAATTAATCCAGTTAACGTATTACTTTAAGATGTTAATTTAAACAATTAAAAATCCAAAGAGGACTTACTACCTGTTATAAACAGCATGACCGTAGCATACCCTTTTGCTTCAGTGAAAGGCTGAAGGTCTGTTTAAATAGGAAAGCCTTTGCCAGCTGGTGAAAAGAGAACAGAGAAGGCAACCAATTAAGCCTGGAAGCCATGAAGCCCTATGAGGAGCTGGGGATGTTTAGCCTGGAGAAGAGAAGGTTAAGAGGGGACATGATAGCCATGTTTAAATATTTGAGGGGGTGTCATACCGAGGATGGAGCAAGCCTGTTTTCTGCTGCTCCAGAGCCCAGGGCATGGAGCAATGGCCTCAAACGCCAGGAAAAGAGATTCCACCTAACCTTTGGGAAGAACTTCCTGGCTGTTAGAGCACTTTGAGAATGAAATACGCTGCCTCAATGGAGTGTGGTGGAATCTCCTTCTTTGGAGGTTTTTCAACAGAAGTTGGATGGACACCTGTTGGGAATGCCTTGATTGTATATTCCTGGAAGACGCAATGGGGTTGGACTGGATGGTCTCTACGGTCTCTTCCAGCTCTATAATTCTAAGCCTCCAGTAAGGGGGAGTTTCACAATTTGGGAGGAGTCACTGAGAAATCCCTTTTTTCCATGCCTTCACCAAGCAAGTCTGGGATGGTGACAGGACAGAGAAAAATATATCTTTTGCGTTCCCAGATTAGTTGTGTTTTTTGGTTTTTCTAAGTGTTCGCAGGAATTTTTCTTCTTCTTAATTCAGACATTTTCTAGTACAAGGCAGGACAATAAAAATGTCAAGGATTTTTTCCCCAATAGTTTTTATTAAGAGCTTTTCGAAATACAATAAAAAATAAATAAAATTTTTTAAAAATGGCAAGGATATTGATGTCTGTAAAGGTATTTACAGCTCAGTACTGACTTCCTTTTCTTCCACTTCTTTTTAAAAATCTCTTTCCACACAATCCGAAAGTCAGGATTGTATGCACTGGAGAAACTTCCATTCACAAACCTTTTGAACTGGAGAATTGATAGAACCAGCACGATTCTCTTTAAAAATGGCTTACAGTCATAAGTGGTCCCTCTCCTTCCTCAATGTCCTCCAGGCTTTGTTGTGTTCTTGAAAGTGCAGGCCATTTTGGAGTCGCTTTTGAGCGATTCTTGCTGTTCTTTGGGAAAATGCCATCAAAATTATATTCAATTGCATTGGGAAAAATGGTATTTTATGTACTGGTTCAAGTGTATTTTAAGGTAAAAATCATAGTGAATATAATTAATATTGACATGCTGGTTATAGTCTCTGGTCACGAATAAGGTTTTCAGTCTACAGACATAACCCAGAGAGCATAGACTGGAATTTGCTTGTTGTGTTTTGGGTAGAACCACAAAAAGCTCCCATGTTTCATGAGCTTCTATATGGCTGATCACTCCAAAATCTCTCTCTCTGTAGACAAAGAAAAAGAGATCCATCCATGATTATTCAATAAATCAATTGATCAAACATATACTTGCTATGGAATCAGTTTTGTAGATCACCATTGTCCAACTTGGCATTTTCCAGACTGGACTACAGCTGCCATGATGACTTGGACGAAGGAGTAGAGGGCATGCTGATCAAATTTGCAGATGACACCAACTTGGGAGGGGTTGCTAATACACCAGAGGACAGGATCAGAATTCAAGATGACCTTGACAGATTGGAGAGCTGGGCCAAAGTTAACAAAATGAATTTCAACAGAGAGAAATGTAAGGTCCTCCACTTAGGCAGAAAAAATGGAATGCACAAATATAGGATGGGGGATGCGTGGCTGGACAACAGTACGTGTGAAAGGGATCCAGGAGTCTTGGTGGACCACAAGCTGAACATGAGTCAGCGGTGTGATGCAGCAGCCAAGAAAGCCAACGCGATTCTTGGTTGCATCAATAGGAGTACGGTATTTAGATCAAGGGAGGTAATAGTACCACTCTAGCCTGGTGAAGGGTCTGGAAGCCCGGAAGCCCTGTAAGGAGTGGCTTAGGGAGCTTGGGATGTTTAGTCTGCAGAAGAGAAGGTTAAGAGGAGATGTGTTAGCCATGTTTAAATATTTGAAGGGATGTCATGTGGAGGAGGGAGCAGGCTTGTTTTCTGCTGCTTCAGAGACAAGGACAAGGAGCAATGGATTTGAAGGAGATTCCACTTAAATCGCAGGAAGGACTTTCTGACGGTCAGAGCTGTCCAGCAGTGGAAAATGCTGCTTTGGAGTGTGGTAGAGTCTCCTCTTTCTTTGGAAGTTTTTAAGCAGAGGCTGGATGGCCATCTGTCAGCAGTGCTTTGATGTGGGTTCCTGCATAGCAGGAGGTTGGACTGGATGGCCCTTGGGATCTCTTCTGACGCTATGATTCTACAATCCCTTGGATATATTGGTTAGGGGTGATAGGCATTGTAATCCAGTACACTGGGATTGTACCGGAAAGGCAACATGATATAGTGGTTTGAGCATTGGACTTTGACCCTGGAGAGCAGGGTTTGATTCCCTGCTCAGCCATGGAAACCTGCTGGGTGACCTTAGGCGTGTCACATACTCTCAGCCCCCAGAAAACCCTTTGGTAGGTTTGCCTTAGGGTTACCGTAGGTTGGAAATGACTCGAAGGCACACAACAACAACAAATTTGAGATACAACAGGTAGAGTTTTAGTTCCATAAGACTTGCTGGGCTTGGCAAAGAGGTTTGTCTCAGCTTTTGGTGCTGACCGAAGACCTGAAGAGCTTTGGCCCACCAGCAAATTTGGCCCAGGTGTAGTTCCCTTCTGAAAGCTCTTTGTAACAGGACTAATAATATCCCTTTGCTGGTTTGAAAAGATTCCATCAGCAGTCTCTCCATCACAGCCCAAATGCTCAGATCCTTCAGCTTTTAAAGTAAGTGCTATTCCAAACTGAAGTCGTTAATAACTCGCAAATGCAGCGTTACATTTGGAAGAAGCAGGAAAGGGTTGTTGTTCCTCCTAGCCCAAACAATCTTTGTATGTTTTGTTTGGCTGATCTGTACCGAAAAGAGAACAGCAAGATTTTAAATGGGTTTTGGAAACGAAGACGTTTTCCCCATTCGGAACTTTTGTTTTCCCCTTTCCATTATGTTGTTCTGAACAAAACGCTCAATTGTTAATCCATTTGTTTTTGTCTGTGGCTTTCATCTCTGGCTGTGCGGATGGCACGTGTGGATTTCCAGCAGCTCTCTGCACAGCCACAATTAAAGCCATTCAGCGTTCCTGCTTTGAAGAGCCTTTGGGTAGCCTGGAATTCCATTCCGTCTCTGTTTTTAATGCAGTGCAACCTGTGACTTGTCTAGCCAGAAGTCAAATTATAGGTTATGTCTGCAGGAGAAGAAGGTGCTGGAAAAGGATGAGAGAAAGGTATTAATAAGGCATTTTACTACGCTTCTTCTAAAAAAAGGGGACCTATCCTCCAACTGTCCCAGTTTGGCAAAGACAGTCCCGATTCATGCTCTGTCTTTCCACTTTTTGAGCTGCTGCTACAATGTCCATTTCCCGGTATGGGATTCAAGTTACACAAAAAGAGATTCCATCTAAACACTAGGAAAAAGTTATTTACTGCCCCAGCGGTTCAACAGAGGAATAGACTTGTCTCAGAAGGTGGCACGTTCTCCTCTCTTTAAAAACAGGTTGGATGGACATCTTTTAAGAGTGCTTTAGGCCATTTCCGCCCTACACTGTTATAGTGCTATAATTCCACTTTCAACCTCCTGTGGAATTCTGGGATTTGTAGTTTCCTGAGGCCAAAGAGCTCTGTGGCTGAGAATTCTAAAAGCCCCTCCCTAAACTGCAAACCCCAGGATTCCATAGGAGGTTGAAAGTGGAATAACAGCACTGTAGCAGCGTAAGGCGGAAATGGCGTGAGTTGCATCTTCCTGCATGGCAGGGGTTGGACTAGATGGCCTTTGGTGCCCCTTCCATTCCCATTCCCAAATTGGGAGGGGTTGCTAATACGCCTGATGACAGGATCAAAATTCAAAAGGACCTGGACAGATTGGAGAGCTGGGCCAAGGCTAACAAAATGTACTTCAACAGAGAGAAATGTAAGGTCCTACACTTAGGCAGAAAAAATGGTATGCAGAAATATAGGATGGGGGACACGTGGCTGGCTAACAGTACATGTAAAAGGGATCTAGGAGTCTTCATAGACCACAAGCTGAACATGAGTCAGCAGTGTGATGCGGCAGCCAAGAAGGCCAACGCAATTCTTGGTTGCATCAATAGGAGTATGGTGTCTAGATCGAGGGAGGTATTGGTACCACTCTATTCTGCATTGGTTAGACCTCATCTTGAATACTGTGTCCAGTTCTGGGCACCCCAATTCAAGAAGGATATGGATAAGCTGGAGCAGGTCCAGAGGAGGGCAATCAAAATGGTGAGGGGCCTGGAAGCCATGCCCTATGAGGACAGACTTAGAGAGCTGGGTATGTTTAGTCTGCAGAAGAGAAGGTTGAGAGGGGACACGATAGCCATGTTTAAATATTTGAAGGGATGCCATGTCGAGGAAGGAGAGGGCTTGTTTTCTCCTGCTCTTGAGACCAGGACTAGGAGCAATGGATGCAAGCTGCAGGAGGGGAGATTCCGCCTGAACCTCAGGAGGAATTTCCTGACGGTCAGGGCTGTCCGGCAGTGGAATGTGCTGCCACAGAGTGTGGTGGAGTCTCCTTCCTTGGAGGTTTTTAAGCGGAGGCTGGATGGCCACTAGTCGGGAGTGCTTTGAGGGTTTTCCTGCATGGCAGGGGGTTGGACTGGATGGCCCTTGTGGTCTCTTCCAACTCTACATTTCTATGATTCTATGATTCTATGATTCTAATTATAAATTTGGTCTGAATGTAAAGAGTTGCCGTATGTAGGAGCTGGGTGATTGCTTCTTGCCCAGTGCAAAGCTGTCTTCTCCTCAGGTTCCTTCAACGCATGAGGAGGTGAAAATCAGTTTCCAGGGCTGTCTTAACAGTACAAGCTTGTTTTGTTTTCTGCTGGGCTCACCAAGAACACAGCCTTGTAATGGAACAAGTGATATGTGCTTCAATTCCTCCCCATTTCCAGCTGTTTCTTGCACGCAGGACGGCCTACACCTGTCTTACAAGGAGCAGCCTGTGCTAAAAAATAAAATATATGTTGTTTAGACCACGGTCTTTCCACAGAACATTAAAAAACTGAACAGACAGGGTTTTGTCAAGCCCTCCATTAGAAGACAGGCAACTCCAGCGCGGTTGCTTTTCTGATCTCCATTTGGAAGCCATGTTAATATTCCTCTTCATTATTTTATATATATAATGAGGCAAGGAAAGAAAATAGTCTGGGGTCTTTCTGCTGTGGAAAAAGGGATGATTACTTATTCCTGTCGTTTCAGTTAAAATGAGTTAATGATTTATTTATTTGTTTGTTTAACTTATATTTAACTTTTTTGCTGACAAGGGACCCAGAGCAGCTTTGCTGTTTTTATGTGTCTTCAAGTTGTTTCTGGCTTATGGCAATCCTAAGGCAAACCTATCACCTATAAGTCACCTATAAATAATAACCTATAAATAAATATTTATTTATTTATTTGCTTGTTATTAAATAATAAATAAATGAATATTTATTATTTAATAAAATAAATAATAAATAATTTAATTTTAAAACATGTTTAAAACATTAAAAAGATAAATGTGCAGTACACACCCTTGGGGAGAAAAAAAAACTTTCTGCAAAGCCAATTAAAAGTCAAAGCCCATCTAAGTTTCAAAAATCTGCGATATTTTTAGGAATTTACATTTAAGGAACAAAATTCAATGTGTTCTTGTTTTTGTTACGTGCCTTCAAGTTGAGTCTAACGTATGGCAAATCTAACATGGGGCTTTCTTGGCATGATTTCTTCAGAGGGAGTTTGCCACAGCTTTTCTTTGAGGCTGAGAGAGTGTCATTTGCCCAAGACCCCCCTGACTGGATTTCCATGGTTGAGCAGGAATTTGAACCTGGGTCTCGTGGAATCCTAGCCTAAACCTCAAAGCACCACACCTTGCTGGCTCAGTTTTCTTGGCAGGAATTTATCCAGAGGAGATCTAACATTACCTTCCTCTAAGGCTGAGAAAGTGTGACTTGCCCAAGATCTAGGTTTCCATAGCTGAGCGGGAATCTAAACTTTGCCCTCCTAGAGTCCCAATTCACACTCAAACCACTACCCTATACTGGAAGTTTTGTGTTTAGAGAGTTAAAATTTAACCAAAAGGAGAGAAAAAATGCAGTGCAAAACAGGTGTGAGTTATCCAAAGCGAAGCACTTCTGAAGTACTTCTGAAGTTCTGTTGATTGTGAAAGTTTCAAAGAATGCTTAAGAATTCTTCTGAGATCAGTGAGTCTGAAAAAAATTAAACCAGGACTGTGTGTCTTAGGTATAAATTGCAATCAACCGCAGATAACCATTAAAAGCTTTACATAACACAGACGGCCTGTGTGATTTTTCTCCCAGTTTTCTGGCCAATCATAAAAACGGAGTTTAGAATAATTTGATAGTGCTGGCCACAATCCAGCTCCAAAGACTTTTTAAAATAACTGTTGTATCTGTGCTCCAGACCATTGCTGAAATCCTATAGTGCTTTAGCATGGTGTAAATATCTTTCAGCAGCCTTGCGTCGCACAGTCCCTGTACTGAATGCCGACGTAGTGCAAAGTATGTGGATCAATGGTCAGTGGCCCGTGGCTGACAACCCATAATGCAATTGCAATGCATTGTGTATGCAAAGGCAGTGCATGGAGGAAATGCACATTCACACGCTGCTCTTAATGTTCTACCACAGTGGTTCTCAACCTGTGGGTCCCCAGATGTTTCTAGACTTCAGCTCCCAGAAGCCCTGAGCCTTGACCATAGTGGCTGGGGCTTCTAGGGGCTGAAGTCCACAAACATCTGGGGACCCACAGGTTGAAAACCACTGTTCTACCACATGTGAAGAAAATCACTCCACTTGTGTAGCACACCTTATCCCCGCGTGTGCTTTAAGCACCATGGCAACATCCTATGGAATCCTGGGATTTGTAGCTTCATGAAGTGTTTAGAATTCTTGGCCGGAGAGCTCTAGTGCCTCGCCCAATTACAAATCCCAGGTTTCCATAGGCTGCAGCCATAGCAAATAAAGTGGAATCAAAGTGCAACAAGTGCATAGTGTGGAAGGGCCCTGCATGTAAGGATGCACCCCAAACTTTTCTTTCTTCAGAATGCAGGACCAGACTGCTGAGCTCATGCGATGCCCAGTGGTGGAGTAAGAAGCAGCTGCTACAGACCGTGCACTGTGCGTGTTCTTTCCTTCCAACAGGTCCCTGGAAGTCCGTTACTTCACGTACGGTGTCCTCTTCGGGTGCGGCAGCTCGTTTGCCTTCCAGCCCTCGTTGGTCATCCTTGGCCATTACTTCAAACGGCGGCTGGGTTTGGCCAACGGCCTGGTGACGGCCGGCAGTTGCCTTTTCTCCATGAGCCTCCCCTTCCTCCTGAAGATCATCGGCCAAAGCGTCGGCCTGGCCCACACCTTCCAGGTCCTTAGCATCTTGATGCTGGTTCAGATCTTCTTGTCGCTGACTTTCCGTCCCATGTTCCCCTCAACCTCCGACCCTCACGACGTGGACCACCTGAAGCTAGACAGCCGGAGCTGTCGGCAGCAGTGCACGTCCCAGATGAGGAAGTATTTCAACATGAGGGTCTTCAGGAAAAAGACCTACCGGGTGTGGGCTTTCGGGATCGCCACAGCCGTCCTGGGATACTTTGTACCTTACACATACCTGGTGAGCAGTAATTCCTTGCTTGGTTTTTTGCTTGCTTTCTCTCTTTTCTCCCAGCACATGATTCAAAGCATCTTGCAACCATTTAAAAACATACTGCAACTTTTTTAAAAAATCTATTAATAGAAGAGTTCAAACACCATTAAACCAGAGTTGGTTTGTTATTGTTGTTTTTGACCTGCTTTAGTCACAGATGTTGTAAGCAATATTTTTATCAACTACGGAAAAACAATTGAGCAACTGACGAATCTTGCATTGATACTGATGAACTTAGACTCATTTTGCCCTTTGCAGTTCTTTCTTTAAAAAATTATTTATATTTTCTATAAATGTTTGCACTTAGTACAGTAGTTATTTTTCAAATGAAATATAGTAAAAATATATACTGAATCAATCGTGAAATATAGAAACATAGAAATATAGAAATAAAGAAACAACAATGTATTTTTATGTGTAGAAAAGCAGTTTTTGAACTGTAGAAAAGCCATTTTTAAAATACATTTCCATTTCCGCACTTGCCTCTTATAGTGCTATTATTCCACGTTCAACATCGTATGGAATCCTGGGTTTGGGGTTTAGGGAGGGGCCTCAAAGGCCATCCTCAAAGGCCCCCTTAAAGACCCCTCCCTAAACTGCAAACCCCAGGATTCCATAGGATGTTAAAAGTGGAATAGTAGCACTATAACAAGCTAGTGCAGAAATGGCCATAGTAACACACACACACACACACACACACACACAGACTCTATTACAAGTTCTATCTGCCGTCGCATATTAAAAACTAAATGCCTCCTTTTAAAAAAGGCCTTTACCTGCTGGCTGGAAGGCAGCAGGGAGGGGGCCAACCAGATCTCTGGAGGAAGGGCGTTGCACAACTTGGAGCAGCCCCAGAAAAGGTTCTGCACTGTGTCCCCATCAAACATGTCTGTGATGTTTTGGGAGAAGAGAAAGCCTTCCCCACGGACCTTAAAGCTCGGGCAGGTTCATAGAGGGAGACGCAGTCTTTCTGGTCGTCTGGACACAAGCCACCTAGGGCTTCAAAGGTCATAACCAGTACCTTAAATTCTGCCCTCTTGGCAGCCAATGACAGGAATGTAATGAGATGGAGAAAATTAGTAAGGTTGGATGGAATGGAAAGGGGGAAATGGTTGCATGTTTCTGAATGCAGGAGTGGGAGCAGGGCAGGGGGTTTCCAAACTAACCCAGAAACCCCTGTGATTGGCCTTTGTTGCTGGAGTTTCCATAGGTGCCCCATCAATGTGAGCAGCTGGCCACTTTGAGAACATTTGGAAGCCTGTCCCGATTGGCTGACTTGCTTCCTACCCTGTCCAGACTTTAAAAGAGCTATCCAAGGTGCTGATAGCATCCAACATCTTGCATAACTCCTTTAAAATCCGCAGTGGATTCTCTGCCCCGCTGAGATGAAAGACACTGATGGTTAAAAAAAAAAGATAGAGTCAATGGGTACATCATTGCCAGTGACCGAAATTTCAGTTATGTCAGCCGGTGACTCAGATCGTTTCTGTGATAAAGCATGAGAAATTGCTGTTATTATGAGTCACCAGAGTGATTCATTGAAAGATATCAAAGCGGAAGAACACAAAGAGCGTTGTGAAACCCACAAGTAGAGAAACTCGTAATCTCTGAGAAGTTGGTCCAGGACTGTAGTTAAAAGTTAAGGAAAACAAGTTGTCCTTTGCTATGACCTGCGAAGCTGCAGAGGGCTGAGAGGTAACTTTTTTGAATTCATCCAGTGATCTATGGTATCAGAGCAACCAAAAAACCCTTTCTTCAGAATCTAGCTCTGTTATGGTTTGCAGGCAGTGGTTTAGCCACAAGGTGGCAAAATAAGGGCATTGTGCCCCAAATAAAAATTCTCCTTCCTCCATGAAAATGTATATTGATCTCCACATTTCTAGCATTGCAGTCACTTAAAATGTCATTTGAGCATCTTGAAATACAGGCTGGCACCCTATTACTAAGCTATGATGGTGTAAATCAGACATACATCATTGCAACGCACTTTTGGTCATTCCATAAATTGGAACAGAATTCTGACTGTGCAACAGCCAAATCCCCACAAAGACCACCTTGCCCTGCCTTCATCTCTGCCTCACTTTCCCAGGTGAAGTATGTGGAAGAAAAGTTCAAGGAAAAGGATAAAGCGTGGATCGTGCTGGTTTGCCTGGGAGCCATGTCGGGGTCGGGCGCTTGGCTTCAGGACCGATTGGAGACCTCATCCATGGGCTGAAGAAGATCTACTTGCAGGTACAATGGGTCTCCTTTAATACATCTGGGCATTGGTGAGTTTCCCATCCACTCCTGCCATTCCTGGAATTATTTGCCTAAAGGAGAAACGGTACTCTCCTAGGCCAGTACTTTCTGCGTGCACTGGACTACAACTCCCATTTGTCGTTGTTGTTGTGTACCTTCAAGTCACTTCTGATTTATGGTGACCCCGTGGCAAACATATCACAAGACTTTCTTGGCAAGATCAAAGGGGGTTTGCCATGGTCTTCCTCTGAGGCTGAGAGAGGGTGATTTGCTCAGGGCCACACAGTGAGTTTCCTTGGCCAAGAAAATCGTGGTCTCCTGGAGTCCTCAAACCACTACACCACACTGATTTCACAACTCCATTCACCCCCAGCAACATCAACTCCTGCTGGTTCTGATGGCCAGTGGAGCAATGACTTGGCTCAGGCCTTTAGTCCAGTTCTCCATGATGCCATCCAACTACCTTCCCCATCAAACTTCGCCACTAATGAGGCTGTGGTCCAAGAGGCCTTCAACAGAAGCAGCTTTGTCCACCCCATGGCCTTATGAGTGACCGGCAACGGCTCTCCTGGGTTTCAAACGGGTCTTTAGGCTCATACAGAAAGGAAGTATCAAGAGTTTTCATTTCTCTTCATTTTGATTTTACCTGCATAGTCCCAGGCTTGCATCCAAATTCTTTCTTGAAACATCCCAGGTTTTCCTCCCTCCCTTGTGTTGCTGCTTTTCCACTTCCCACTGGATCACCTGTCATATCTAGACTTGCATGACATTTCAGAAATTGATTTTCACACATTTCCTCTCAGCTTTTTTTTTTCCTTATTCGGGAGCTGTAGTCAAAAGTGCTCAAGTGCTTTAGCAATATTACACTAGGTAAACATTAGGGTCATTTTGTTTTAGTGCAAATGTTTCCCTTTCCTGCATTTGATCTCTCTTAAATCAGAGTCCTGGGAGCTATGTTCTACTGGCAGCGGCCATCTTACCTGGCTCCAGGATGATACAAACAGACAGCCAACTAGAAATGCTTTGCATCTTTGGAAAAAAAAATGCTGGGTAATTTTAAACTGACATGGGAAGGAGGAATGAAAAGTCCTTAGTAATGTCAGGAGTTCCTGGGAAATACTTTGGGATGAAGAAGACATAATAATCATTGTTCTGTGCCTTCAAGTCATCTCTGACTTATGGCAACCCCTAACGTGAACCTGTCACAGGGTTTTCCGGGGCTGAGAGAGTGTTGTGACATGTGCCCAAGGTCACCAACCCAGTAGGTTTCCATGGCCAAATGGGAAATTGAACCCTGGTCCTCAACGTTGTAGTCCCAGCGCTCAAACCTCTATACCATGCTGGCTGTCTGAAAAGATAATTTAGATCTCCAGAATAAAATTGGTTTGTACAAGAACAAAACCTGGGACTTTCAGAGACTTTTATCCTGCCTGGAGGGCAGCCCTATCTAGCAGCACTGGGGGTTGAACCTGGGATATTTTGCACACAAAGCCATGCAGCCTGTTGTTTTGTACCTTCAAGTCATTTCTAACCTATAATAGCAACCCTAGGGTGAATCTAACACAATGTCTTCTAGGCAAGATTTGTTCAGAGGGGTTGTGCCTTTATCTTCCTCTAAGGCTGAGAGAGTGGGACTTGCCCAAGGAGACACACACACAGGGCTCCATGGCTAAGCAAGGATTTGAATCCTGCTCTCCCAGGACTTCAGTTCAGTGCTCAGACCACTCATGCTAGGCTCTGCTACTGACTTAAAACTTTTTCCCAGTTGGCTGGGAAACAGATACGATTTTGTAGTTTGTGCATTCAGCTGTTGCCAGCCAAAGAGGGAGGAAGCTGGACAGCCAACCGTTGGAAGGCCTGAAGCAAAGGCTGAGAGAAACTTTGTGCATTGGGTCTTTCCAGAAGTTGACCACCACCTCCCCTGTTTTTGGCCTGTGTGTGAACCTGGCATTCAGTGCTAAGGAGGGAGAAGGGTTTTAATCTTGTAGCCCTGGCAGAGGTTTCAGAAGATTTTGAAAAACAGAAAGTAATGCGCACACTCAGAGGGCGCATTCAGGGCAACCTTTCACAGTTCTTTAATGAGACCTTCTAATGTGGTTAAGACACAATTGGTTTTCTTGCTAGGAAGGCCAGTGGGGAAAGTCTTGCCTTCCAGCTTTCTCCGTTGCTTCCAAGAACTTCTCATTTTATGAAATTCAGCATTGTCCATAGGGTCTCACTTTCCTGGAACATGTTGTTTCGAACGCATTCACAACGGGGAAGCCAGGTCAGGCGAGAGCCTGCCTGCTGCTGCCAAGTGCTGAATAAGCTACCTATGGGGGTGAAACGGGGGCATTTGGGAAAGGAGAGAAGAAAGAAGACTTGGTCATCAGCCATGGGAAGGAAGGAAGGAGGGCGGCCCAGGACCAGCCCTGCCAAGGGCCTGAGTGGGGCAGCTGCCTCAGGCGGCAGGAGCTAGCGGGAAGGGATCAGTGTTGAAGGACAGAGCATCATATGCCCACTGAGCTGGCATACAGAGGGTACTGTACCACCACCTGGGTCAACATAGGAAATCTGAGTGGCTTTTATACATGGAATGGATCATGGTAGGATGTTTCTTTGTGTGTGTGTCTCATCTTTCTCCTTTCCATCAGGCAACAAAGGGTCTTGGGCCATCCCCTATGGTGGGCAAATGCCCAGAAACAGAAGAACTTACAATTCACAGTGGGAACAAATATTTATGAGACCCCAAGAGGAATTGCCTTACTGGGGATGCCATGACCGCTGATGGGCCCCACCTCATTTGGGCAGGGAGAGCACATCCACTTCCGAGTTTTAGTCACAACTTTACAGGACCTGGTGCTGAATCCTCCCTAAAAAATAGGCCAAGCACCTTGGATAGCTCCTTTAAAGTTTGGATTAAAAACTGGAGTGGATTCAATAGCACACTGACTTGGGATCTACCAGCTACCAGTCAGTGACTTTGTGATATCAGAGCAGAAGTCCTCTGTAAACCATTCAGTTCTGGAAGTGCCAACATAGCTGTAGAAATTGGATGCCCATGGAAGGGTTGGGAGAAACCAAGTGGACCTTGAGAATACACAAATTGGCAGTCTCTGCTTTAAGACACTGGTTTTGATGTGCAGGATTGGTCCACGTTTGATGCCTGAGTATGTTTTGCCTCCTCTAGGTTGCCTCCTTCATAGTTTTGGGTGTCATGTGCATGATGCTCCCGCAGTGCCAAGAATTCTGGGGTGTCATTGTCGTCTGCCTCTTCCTTGGACTCTGTGATGGACTCTTCATAACCATCATGGCTCCCATTGCCTTTGAGCTGGTTGGTCCCATGCAGGCATCGCAAGCCATCGGATATCTCCTGGGACTTATGGCCATTCCAATGACGGCGGGTCCCCCAATTGCAGGTAAGCAAACTCACAAGTTGTTGGTAGGTCTGGATGACAAACCGGGCCAAATTTTTTCACGATGTCCAAGAGATCCTCCCACTGTTGAAAAGCACAGTCTGTTAGGAGTTGGAAACTCATCTGTGACCCTTTGAACCCCTAAAGAATCTTTAGGGGGCCAAAAAAAAAATTTCCACAGAGGGGGTGCAGCCCTACAAAGCTTTCTAGGTTCCCATGGTTGCCCACTCCTGACCTAAAGTGTGCTTTTCCGTTGCCGGTTCCAGGACTCCTCCGTGACCATTTTGAGAATTACCACTTCGCCTTCTACTTTGCCGGCGTTCCTCCGATTGTCGGAGGTCTGGTTCTGGCCCTCGTCCCTCTGATCCACCAGAGACAGCTCAAGAAGAAACGGCTGGACTCTGGGAAAGACAAGATGTTGGTTTCAGAGACCGTGCTGAATGGGGAGCTCCTTCCCGGTTCTCCCGCCACGGAGGCACATATCTAAAGCCATCTTTCTAATTTCCTGATGCCTCTCGGGCACACGGACTCTCACCACCAGCAGCATCTTCTGCCACACTGGCTGAGCCCAACCCTTTCCTAAGAGGAATCGAACCTCTGTGATTGTAGCTGGGGAGCGCCCGGTTGGTAACGTATGGACAGCTTGGACTAGAAAGCTTGCTTTCAAGTTGATTTGGGGATTATTTTTTTTCTGTTTGTTTTTCCTCTGGTGGAGAGGAAAGTCTGATACCATTCTAATGGTCATTTTTTCCCTGCCATGATTTTACTAATGGACACAAAACAACAGATAATCCATAGCCAACTGCTTAAAAGCTTTGGAAAAGATTGTATTTTTTTTTTCCCCCTTCCCACCCTAGAAAAAAAATCAGATTCTTTATGTGAGTTTAGATATTTTGCCTTGAAAGTGGAGCTCCTTTGGGAGTTCATTTAGTAGCTGCCAAATTCTCAAAGTTATATTTTGACCTGTTCATGGGGCAGGTGAAGGAAAATAGAGCAGACTGTGTGAGTTCAGAATCAATCTTTTTTTTAAGACGTGTTTCCTTTTCTTCAGCCTTTCCATCCTGCCTCTGTTGGATTTTTGCCTCTAAAACTGTGATGAGTTGCTTGGTTTTTAAAACACCAAGCTGTCTCGCATTGTGATTTCTTTAAAATATGTGGAGGGTTTTTTTCTTTCTTCCTGTCTGTTAAACGTATCTGAAAAGAAAGACTACCCTTCTCCTCTGATTGCCCAGACCTCCCTTGGAAATGTCGCTCACCTCGAGTCCTGAGCCACATTCCTTTGTGGCGATAATGGAATCACCGTCCATTCTGGGAAGGCATCCCATTGCAAAAGCCATGGAGTAGAGCTACACTACAAAGACACAGCAGTTTGGAACCGCGTTATCTTCCATGGCTTCCTCTTCCAGAATTCTGGGATTTGTCATTTGGGGAGAAGTGACTTTGAATTCTCTGCTGGAGAGCTCTAGTTCTGCCCCGTTGAAGTGCAGTACTAGAACTCGCTAGCAGAAAATCCTAAGTACTCCTCTGGACTCCAAATCCCAGGATTCCATAGGATGGAGCTGTGGCAGTTAGTTGGCATCGCTGCTAAGAATATGTAGCAGACACTCACAGATTTCAAGTCTAAAAGCAAGCAGACTCAGTTCACAGCCTAATTCTCTTAATAGTGCCTTCCATTTGGCAAAATGTGTTTTAGCTCTTTCTTTTTTCTTCTTCCAAGATTCGTAGTTCTTTTACTTCCAAGCCATCTCGTTGATGTGGGCATTTTATAATAGGCCAGGTTTAGGCTACTTCTTTTATTACAGAATGTTTTGCTTCGTCTTGGCCTTGATTCCTCGGAGGAGAGGACAGGAATGACGTACAAGCATTTGTCTGAGACACCTTTCACCTGAACTGTTGAGGCTGATAATGCCTTCTGCAGAAGCACATGGGACTTTTTTCCCCCTGATCCAGAATCTGCAGTCCTTGCATGGACATGGGTTTCTGGATGAGGAGGGCCTCTGTTAGATACTCAGAAATTGACTGCCCTGGAGAAAAGGCCAGTGACTCAGAAGACTACACGTGGCACCACTGAGCGGGTGTTCCTGTTATGGAAACTTGGACATCTCTGTTATCTGCACGGGAATAACACGTATCGGCTTCTGCTGAGCTTATCGGGATCAGGATGGTTGTTGGGAAGGAGGATGTTCTGTCATAGGCCTAAAAAAGGAACTGGGTTAATTTTTTGTGTTCTTTATTAAAGGGTCAAACTCAACACCAAAGGGAATGTGTATTCCCTATGAGTAACACACTTTCCCTTCCTGTAATGGGTTTTCTCCAGAGCTGCATGCTCTGACTCAGCAGCCAGGCTTGCAAATTAAAGCTGTGTTTACCTTCCAGTGACCAGTCACAAAACAAAGGATGCTAAATGTGGTTTAGGAAAAGCACGTGCTATGACAAACTGTCTTTTACCGCCTGAGTAAGCACCTTTTCAGGACACAGGCTTGTCGAATTTGTCCTGTTAAGCCTAAGGCTTGGTATTACAGAGGCCAAAATTCAATTTTCACTCCCACCTAGAGGCAGACCCGTTTAATCAACCGATCTTCTACAAGTACTGACTTGTCAAGTTCTCCTTGATTCAGTGGGGCTTGTCTGGATGGCACTAAGAATTTGATGTAGGGCAAGAACTGCAGAAAGCAACCAGGCATTTACCAAAAGAAAGGAAAGAGTTGACTTTAGGTGAAGTTTTGTTAAGGCTGGCTTTGCTCTGGAACTTTTGCAGATGTCTTTCTCCTTACCCCTGTTTGTCCTCGGTAGCCCATTGAGCTGAGGTAGGCAGAAGAAAGATCTGGGCTGTGCTGCACGATTTACAGTAGATCATCAAGGGTTCCTGGCATTTATTATTATTTATGTGGATGTTTAAAAATAACAAAATTAGTCCCCGTCCTAAATTTTCCTTTAAAAAAGGAAGACATTTGGTGATAATGAGGAGAGAAGGGGTAGCCTGAGGTGAGCAGCCTGCACTGACCAGAATAAATTCCAGGGCTTTGAATTATTTACCTCTTTCTCCCTAGGATCTGCTAGGTGGATCTGCAGGGTTCTCATATTTTATATATCTGAAGGAGATCCTGTGGACCTGAACTCTGCCCAAGCACTGATGTGTGTTACTCTTGTTCTGGGAAGGGATAACTTCTTTGAGGAGTTTAGAAGATATATTGAGCAGTTGGTCATCCAGCATGAGAAGAACATTCCCTCTGGGCCTCCCATAGCCGTTGGTGGGCTCCAGGGATGTTTAAGGAAGGAGGAGGACATAACACAACACCCCTTGTTAGCATTCCAGGTCAGATGTGATTGGAGAATGCTCTGTTTCTGGATATCATGAGACATCAAAAGAAAAAAAGGTTTGTGCAACAAGTATTGAAATGCAGAAATTTTAGGGGAGAGAGGTTGTTGCATAATGATTGATTCATTCATTCATTCATTCATTCATTGATCGAGGTTAGGATTCTGAGCTGTGAAGCGAGAAGTCGCCATGCTAATATAAAGTGGTTTTAGGAAATCTCTCAGTCATATCCCTCCCTCCAATCAATCTGGGGTCATACTGGCTGGGAGATGCTGGGCACAGTTGTACCCCCCCAAAAGTAACTTTATCCTGCTCTGTACTATAGGGTAATAATACTATGGGGTATTATAGTATCGTTGTACTATAGTACTCTGTACTGTGGGGTAATAATATGCTTCTCTCTTGCAAAGTTGTAAGCCTTCCAAGATAATTCATTTATTGCAATCAGAAACACTGTAATACTATTATTTCCATTTTACCATCTATCCAAAAGCCTCCTTTCAGCTTTGCTATAAATGTCAGGTTCTATGTACAAAAGTCCACCACCGCTGCCCATTTCCATTACTGCGGTCTGGAATCGAGAATGGTACCTCCGTCCTTGTAGCTGATCTCAAAGCTCCATGCGTCTAATCATTCTGAAATGGCACATCTTCAAATATCTCCTCCGTTTTCCTGCCTGGACCACAGAGAAGATAATGCTGGGAATCCCTGGGGACTCCAGTGCTATTGCAGGTCTCCTGTAGTCAGCCAGATGCTTGATCATAGTTAAGGTAATTGTTTTCTCATTAAATGGAAAATGTTCCCTTTCTGGTGCACTGCCAAAGAAAGAGCATCACCGCCCTAATGCCAGAATACTGGGCATTATCTGTTTCCACCCCACCACTCTCACCTTTCGAGGGAGCTGGTGCAGCAGCCTCAGCAACTTGTGTTCTGTTAAGTGGCTACTGTCTCCGTCTCTTGAGGCCATTTCCAGAGATGGAGAAGCTCTTGGAAGCAAAGCAAGAGGGGAATTCCATAGCACCAGGTGCTAAGCTGTGAATCAAGAGAACGGCTGGAAAATTTGGAATGCTAGCAAAGATTTCAAATTGCTGGATGGTCTTTGCTCAGACTCTGATGCACTAACAATCAGTTGTGCCAAAATGAACGAGGATTTTTGTCTGCTGCTTCTACACTACGATACTGTGTTCCAGGGGATAATAAATTACGACCTCAAGCTTGAATTTTGTTTCTCAGGATTTTGATGTTACTTATCAAATTTGTGAGAGGAAGCACATCAGGGAGAGGTGAAGGCAAAGGTTGATTGCAAAGATTTTGGTTATTTGCCAAATACAAGAGAGCCAGTGAGGTGTAATGGTTTGAACATTGGACTACAGCCCTGGAGACTAGGGTCCGATTCCACGCTCAGCCATAGAATGACCTTGGAGACGTCACACACTCTTGGCCCCAGAAAACCCCATGATTATGTCACCTTAGGGTCACAATAAGTCAGAAACAACTTGAAGGCACACAACAACAAGAAGAATTGATATTCTGTAGAAGGTTATTTCCCCAATCATCTGGCTTTTTGCAGAATTCAAAGATCACAGAATCTTAGAGTTGCAAGGGGCTGCAAGGACAACCTGGTCCAACCCCATGCCATACAGGAATACACAACTACACAACTCCTGAATGATAGAGGTTTGGATTGAGAATGCAATCTGTCAAACCCTGTGATTGATTTTCTTTAGAGAGTCCAAATGATCATAATTCACCAAACTTTTTGGAATACATCCCGAAGACTGATCCAGTGCCCTCCAGATATTTCAGGATACAAATACTGTTATCTCCACTCCGCATGGGTGGTGGCTCCAACGATTTCTTCCGAGAAGCCGGAGTCAGAATAAAACTTAGCTAATAAACTCTCGGAGAGGACTAAGCCACAAAACCTGGTCTGGATGTTACACTAAACAAGCCACAGATTGTGGCTTTGCTGGTTTGTTTAACTGTTCCTGCCGTTGTGAGAAGCCAAACAAGAATGACTGCGCAGCCGGCATAGCATGAATGTTCTGCCACTGTAGTCCAGAATTTTATTTTTTTAATATTGTTTCCAAAAAAAAAAAACCCACAACTTGTCCTACAGTGAGAGGAAGACCAGGCCAGAGCGATGCTCTCATGGAAGAACGTGGAGTGGAAAAAGATAAAAGGTACGAACTCAGAGAAAATGCTTTTCCAAACAATTCCCTGCCATGATTTTCAAGTTTTCCACATAGGAACTCTTGTAAATACAATATTATGGTCATGAGATGAGGAGCTAGGAAAGCAGAGCTTGGAAAGGTAGCCTTTGGGGGGACTGTAGCTCCCATAATCCCCCACCTGGTAACTGGTAGGAGATACAGTTTAAAAAAACACATCAAAAGCAAGCTTTGTTTTCCTAGCTCATCATTTCATGAACATAGTCTTCAAAATTGTTTTGAGAAGCGTTTTCTGTCCTCCCTCTCCTCGAGCATCAGTAAGAAGGGCCATAACCCTTCCTGGCTTCTGGAGGAATCAGGCTGACTTCTGTTGGAAATGGGGTGCTGGTCCCTTCTTGGAATCTTATCTAGGCTGTGAACCCCATAGCCTGCAACTGCTAAAGTGAAATGCTTAGCAGAAGTAGTGTTGACTAACTGTACATGCCCCAAATTACTTAAAACTGAAGCAAGGTTACCTCTCCAGTTACTATTACCTGGTATTTTTCTGTGCATATGTGCGTGTGCGTTTGCATGCATTTTTACTTATTGCTCTGTGGTCTTTTTTAATGTGTGTACATCATGGTTTAGGGACCAAAACCTACCCTGATGGTGACCTTTAGCCTTCAGGGCATGTATTCTTCGCTTAGAAGAGGAAAATTTAGTTCTTGTTTGTTAAGTGCCTCAGAGTAGCCAGGGCAGAAATGAGTTGATGCCAAAACAGGCCAACGGTGAGACTGTGTCTGGCTAAATAGCTTGCTGCCGTGTTTCTCCAATGGACCATACTGCAGAGCCCAGCTTTAGCAATTCCACCTCTTAGTTTGGTTTTGTCTTTCAGAGTTCCTTGCGTTGTTGTTGTTGTTGTTGTGGGGGGGGGATTTACTCTCCACCACCGTCCTTCCAGCAGTGGCAACTGGTGCCTCCTACATTTGTGTGATGGGGAATCCACTCTGGGTTTGGGTCTGAACTTTTGAAGTAGGTCTTCAAGAGAGCTAGATCTCATCCCCCAAATAGGTGCCACAGATTTGGTGAGCTTTAAAGTTTGGGCTAAAACTCAGAGCAGACTCGGCCACCCATTGACTCAGAATCTGCCAGCCACCACTGTCATGGAATGGCTGCAATCCATGGAGGGTCTTGCAGATCAATAGGAACTCATGCCTAAAAGGTGTGAACTGTTGCCAAGAAGAATCTGATAACTGCTTGGCCTCCTAAAATCTCAGGCTGATAGTCTACATCAGCTACTTATTTACATATGCATATCGTCTCCTGATCTGACCCCTATCCAGCCCACCTTAGGAACCAGCAGCTGGACTGGGCAAAGGAAACCTGTTCAGCTGCCAATTGGGGCACAAGGAGGATGGGATTTGCATTGCCTTTCCACCAGTGAGCAAGATTGCAATGGGGCCCTGCTTGGGACTGTCATACCTGGAAACGTCATTCTCTTTATACCCTGTCCTTCTCTGTTCCATTTGACTGCTGGCTCTTAAGGTGAGATGTGAGGGGCATTTAAGTAATCTTGCGGCAAGATTAGGTAGTCTTACTGAACACAGGGCAAGTACAGATCCATAGCTGCAGAGCATTCGACTACAAACCTGGAGGCCAGGGCTCAGTTCACAGCTTGGCCATGGAAACCCACTGGGTGACCTTAGGCGCATCACAAACTCAGTCCCGGAAAACCCTAAATCAGAACCTACTAGAAAGCACTCAACAAGAATACAGAACACCAGCCATGATTTTTTTGTTGCAGGGGTTTCTTGATATATCGATCTTCTCATCCACCCTCAGACTGGTCTCTGTATGTGAGAGCAAGAGGTCAAAGCTCATAATTGGAAGTACCCAATACAGAAAGAAAACTGGCACTGGTTGAGTGGGTTTTAATTCCAGCATTCTGACATGTAGTATCAAGGACGAAGTAAACATTTTGTATACATGCGAATAATCAAAATAGCCAGTACAATAACCTGCCTGTATTATACACTTTTTCTCTGTTGTTTCAATTGGACTCTTGATGCTGTTGTTTGTTTGTTTTCTTCGTTGCTGTTTAGATGTTTAGGTGTTCTTGTAGAGGGAAAAATCAGGCTATACATGTTTTGTATAGATACCGTAATTCTTTTTTTTTAAAAAAAAATCATAATAGACTAAAAGGATATGAACTGAAAATACTTTGAATGATTTATGCCAGCCTTCCCTAAAAGGGGACTCACTAGATGTGTCCAATCACAACTCCCATCATCCCCAGCCTGCAGGGCAATGTTTGTCTAGGGGGATGGCATTTGTATTGCAACACATGAGACTGAATGAGCCAGTTGCATCATCTCAGTTAAAAGGAAGAGACACGGGGAGCGCATTGCTCTGTATTGCAGAACAGTTGTGGGGATGGATTAAAGCTTTTCCTATCTCCCATGGCTCCCACTTGTCTGGTTAAGTGGGAGTTGCTTCTACTTCTGGCTGAATAGCAACATGGGGCAATCCAGCGTCTACCTGGGAAAGTGCCTGCTCTCCCTGCAGTCTCTGTGAACGAAGTGGTCCATTGAAGGCATTGACGAGTAGTTGTGCGCCATCCGAGAAGGTGCAACTGCCTTTGCAACAGTTACACTTGCAGAACCCGGCTTATGCAACTGCAAACTGGATTTGGATGTTACACCATGATAAAAAAAAACAAAAAAAACAAAGTAGTACAGCTGCATGGGTAAGAGAATTTAGGTGTGTGTCAAAAAGGATGCAAGCTGGGATTATTCACCCAAGGTGTTGGTTAACCCAGCCAGGAAACCTGAATTGGTATCATTGAGAGTTTCCATCTTGGGGCAAATAGCAGCCTTGAATGTTTGCGTGGGGGGGGAGTTTCATCCAGCTCACACCATGAAAAAGAAGGGTTAAACCTTCACCTGAGCGCTGGGTTCCCAATGAAAATCCATCCCGCTCCAACAACATTACAAGGGACACATTTACCACCACGGGCCGAACCATTGTGTTTTTTGTCTTTGCTGGTGCCCCCCTTCCTGCTAAGACACTGGAAGATGTGGTCTCTGAAATATCCGACCCCCTCCCCAAACATGTACCCCAACACATCCTTGAGAAACCAAGCAGTGAAGAATTAGCATTTCTCCCCCGCAGGCATTGTCTCTACGTTTCTACAGCGCATCTCTTTTAACACTAATTATTTTAGATCAGCAGCATTGGTGACTCTCTGGATGTTTCTGTATTGCAGCTCTCATAATCCTCACCCTGGCTGGTGGCAGCTAGGGCTGATGGGAGTTGTAACCCAACAATATCTAGAGGGCCAGAAACAGCCCACCCGAGGTCCTCAAAGTCAGGTAACACCCTTCTGTACTATATATTTTACTTCCTGCAAGAGGATGTTGCTTTCTGCTGTTTGTCAGCAGTTGTTTGATCCATATTTTGGATTTCTTGAAAAAAAATCCATTAAGTATATCCAAATGAATTTGCTCCCTCACTGGTGAAAGGGAAAAACAGTTTAACAAATGCACTTTTTTCCTTCACAACACATCCACATATAGGATGAAACACCAGCTCTTGTTACCCATCAGTGGAAAAGACCTGCGGGCAATGTATTAAGAGAGACATAGCCATACACAAATTTCACCTTAAGGTTAATCGATAAATGGTATAAGTTGGTGGCTAGGATTGAAATGAATTCAGTAGACTATGTACATAATCCAACATCATTCTCATCCAATCCATGAGACATGCTTTTTCCCCAAACCACCCACATTATTTCCTTGGAAAGAACTGGCCAAACAGAATTTGAACTGCGTACACACAATTTTTTCCCTTCTGGGTTCTTTTTTTTAAACTTTTTGCTGACATACCTCTTTTCCTAACACTTTCCCTAGTTGTTCTCTGCAAATTTTCTGCCTGCCGGGACAATCATTATATGTCAAATGTTAAGTGTAATTGTTAATTGTGATAAGTAACTCTTCTGTGATATGGAATGAGATGTTTTTGTACAGTTTTTCTTTTAGGTAGATCTTGTGTAAAAGGGGGCAGCGGGGGGGGAGACTTATTTTCCTGATAATGTTTTATCTTGATCATCACAATTGGGCTGAAATTATATTTCTTTGGTAAGACTTCGAGACTCGATCTGAATGTTCTTTTGGCTTTGAGATAATGGCTTCCTCTCACCCACCTACCCCTTGTGCCTCTATTCCACTTTCAAGAGCTTAAAACATACTTTGGACAATTTGGCTGATGTGCACGTTAAATCGAGAAAGAATACAGGACTTCAGCAGTTTGCTGCAGACATTCCCAGTGTATCCAGTTTCAGCAGACTCCTACTATTTTCTCTAATGGAATTCATTAACAAGTAAAGAGAGGGATTCTTGAGAAATGTTCTGGTTGTTTGGAACTGAGTACTATGTGAATATACTGTATTTTCTTCCCTTACCCACTTCTATAGAATTACAAGGGCGATGGCCACTTTGCCAGGTATGGATGAACCTCAAGTTTTAACAAAGTAGATGTGTTCTTGGGGCATTCCTTCTTTAACAGAAAATTTGGTGCCAGAGACAGAGATAACATAAAAAGAATAGAGAGAGGTTTTTACAATACGATACAGTATGTATAAAGTATGGTGTCTAGATTGAGAGAGGTAATGATACCATTCTATTCTGCATTGGTTAGGCCTCATTTGGAATACTGTGTCCAGTTCTGGGCACCTCAATTCAAGAAGGATGTTGACAAGCTGGAGCGTGTCCAGAGGAGGGCAGCCAAAATGGTGAAGGGTCTGGAAGCCATGAAGCCCTCTGAGGAGCGGCTGAGGGAGCTGGGGATGTTTAGTCTGCAGAAGAGAAGGTTGAGAAGGGACATGATAGCCATGTTTAAATATTTGAAGGGATGTCATGTCGAGGAGGAGCAGGCTTGTTCTCTACCGTTCCAGAGACTAGGACAAGGAGCAATGGATTCAAGCTGCAGGAAAGGAGATTCCACTTGAGCCTCAGGAAGAACTTCCTGAGGGTCACAGCTGTCCAGCAGCGGAATATGCTGCTGCCTCCATGGAGTGTGGTGGGGTGCCCTCCTTCTTTGGAGGTTTTTAAGCAGAGGCTGGATGGCCATCTGTCGGGAATGCTTTGATGTGTGTTCCTGCATGGCAGGGGGTTGGTCTCGATGGCACCTGGGGTCTCTTCCAACTCTATGATTCTATGATTCTATAAATGGTAAGTACTTGGTTAAGTAGAGAACCAGTGTGGTTTGAGCATTGGACTACAGCTCAGGAGACCAGAATTCAAATTGTCAATCAGCCATGGAAACCCTTTGAGTGGCCTTGGGCAGGTCACACACAGCCTCAGAGAAAGGCATCCCCCCAACAAAGCTTGCTGAGAAAACCCCACAATAGATTTGCCATAAGTCAGAAGTGACCTGAAGGCACACGATGACGACAGCAGCAAACTTAATTATAAGGTGATCCAGGATTCCAGCATTTGTTCCTGTGGCACCTTGAGGACAAATAATGTTTTACCGGAGGCAAGGTTTTGTGGACTCCAGCCCACATCCTCCAGTGCCTGAACAAGGGGATGGGGGCTAGAATCCCTGCAAGCACTTCTGGATGAGCTTGCAAAGGCACAGTAAATGGCAGAGTTGCACAGTTGATTACATACCTGGATATGCAGCTGAACACATCCAAATTCACATGTGCATTGGAATGCGAAATGTCACCACATACAGAGCTCCACTTCTGCCCCCTAGAACTGAATGTGGATGTTTCACTGCAGATAAAAATGCCCAAGAATTTCCATAGGGGAACTTAACACATGCGGGAGATACGGACAAAATTCTGGCCTTAGGTTGGAAGCCTGTTGGTTTGCCCGTTGAATCAGTGGTGAATGCTGAGCCAACATGTAGGTAAATCCATTTGATTAAATGGCTCTCCTCTCAGCAGGGGCCCTTTCACACTACACAGTTATAGCACTATGGTTCCATTTTAAGTGCCATGGCTGCATCTGGTGGAACCCTGGGATTGCCTCAGGATACCTGTGAAAACTGTGACCAGCATCCTCTTGGTGATCTTATATTACTGTAAACAAGATTATGGAAGTGCAACCACTTTTTCTGATGTCATGCAACCCCAAGACTCCATCTTCAGCATAGTAATGTATTAAATGTGTGTGTGTGTGTGTGTGTGTGTGTGTGTGTGTGTGTGTGTGTGTGTGTGTGTGTGTGCCAGGAGTGCCTGATGTTCTAGGGAATGCAAATTTGCTTAGTAGCACACCAGCAAAGGCCTGAGATGATTTGGCAGGTTTTTACAGGTCTGACCTTCAGGCAAAGGATATAACAAAGAGATTGCTTGGCACCCCTTGTCAGGGATCCCAGAACTAGGAGTTTGTTCCCTTTTATCATATCCTTACTGATGTGCTGGTGAGGGTAGCTCTCTTAAATGCTAGTTTGGAACGAGCCTGGCTTGCATTAAGTAGTCAGGAGGAATAATCGTAAATTGCAGCATTACATTTCCATGGAGACCAGGCTCATAGCTCCAACCGTAGCAAATAGATTGCTTGTGTAACACGCTCCTCACCATCAGATTCTATGTTAAGAGAAAGAGTCTAAAGCTGTTGCCAAGGGACTTCACCCCATCGATCGGGTGTTCAAGGCCTGCGTTACTGGTTGAGTTCCTACATTGGAGTTGCACAGCCTAAATCTTCCCACAGAGAATCACACTCCGCTGTTGCTACACACAGTCTTCTCCTTCTGATGTATGCTGCCTTGAATCTCACAGGGGTGGGGGGGGAAGGTGAGATGGAAATAAAACGAGTGGTGACAACTTTGTGCAACTGAACACACACCCAAACGTGCAGCTGAATGCACAACCAGAACTTGCATGTTGCATTGAACGTGGATCCCATGTAGCACATCTGTATGAAGAATGGCTTTGCGTGCACAACTTCCACCTCCACAGCTTTGAACTGATGCGGGACACTGCACACCACACAAAAACCTGAAACCACTTCTACACATGGGTGGAGGAAAAGGATGGGCCTCTCTCTCTCTCTGTCAATTTTTACACAAATAACATAAATACCAACTACCAATTTTTTTTAACAAAAACCTTGAATTATGACACCATACCACAACAATTAACTAAAAAAAAGCCTGCTGTCTCATCACAACACTAACTTACTGACTAAACACTAACTCTCTAAAACACAAAAGAGCTGTGATCCTCCCCAACCAAATTGTAATGAGAAAGAGGGAAAAGAAAAAGAATATTCTACCACTACAGATCCACCTAAGCAAAATACTAGTACCTTAACTATATCCACAAATTGTTGCATTGTTTGGTTTCTTCCTGCTCAAGAAGCCCATAAATCAGTGGTTCTCAACCTGTGGGTCCCCAGATGTTTGTGGACTTCAGCTCCCAGAAGCCCCAGCCACTATGGTCAATGCTCAGGGCTTCTGGGAGCTGAAGTCCAAACACATCTGGGGACTCACAGGTTGAGAACCACTGCCATAAATGGTTTCCAGGTGTGTGTTTTTAAAAAATCTTAAATTGGCTTATTCTTTAAAATACACATTAGGTTGGCCATAGTTTTGCCAGGTTGGCTGAGTTTATTTTATGGCAGTCCTGGCCACAGTGTGCATCTCACTGTGGAATAATGTGCCGTTTGAAGCCTCTCCCCAGGTTCTTTCAGGTATGGGCCCTGACATGCGTGACTGCTATAGCGTAAGCTTTATTGATGATAAATGAGGCAGGAGTGGTACACAGCAGAGAAGCATCCCTGCTCTTTTGTTGAGCAGGTCCAGCATCTTCCCAACACCCAAATTCTACCCAGACTTATCCCTTCAGCTGGCAATAAAATCCCTTGCAGTGGATATATCGGGCACCTGTGTTGGGATGCATTTCCTCCCAAGTCAAGGCCAATGGGAGATGGCTTTCCAAAGGCTATATAGTCCAGAAGCAAACAAACAAAATCAAAATGGGCCAGCTTGACCCATCTCCTCCCTCTTGGCAATGAGAATGGTGCAATTGGTTCCCAGCGTTTGTATCTTTTCTGAGCCTCAAACTACAAAGTGGACAAAGGCCAAAAAACGTCTCCAGCAAGGTCACCAGTACAAGTCAACTTCTTCACGCCACTGGATAGCTTCTTAACGCTGGGCCAATGATGCTAACACCAACTCCCAAACCCATCTGCCTGCTGGCAGCGGTCCAGCTGACCACCCCGTGAATCAGACCCAAGTAGCCACCCAAAGCACACCCAAGGGACAATATCCTCTTTGCATTTCACTAACAGGGTTTAGTTGCAACGTAGCCACGGATTTGTAACATTACAAAAGTTGAAGGTGAGGTAGAATCCCGGCCGCCCTGTTCTGCGGTAAACACACAGCTGCCTTTTGTGCGCATTCTGCTCAAACGGGTTTTTGAAACAACACAACTCCTTGATTACAAGAGCTTTCCTACCCAAAGGGAGACCAGTGTACACAACACAAGGAACCCAAACCAAACCAGCCCGGCTCTTTGGAACAAAACTGCCTCCAGCCGAACCCACATGAAAAACCTGAGACTGAGGTTTAATTATAGAACCAGCCAGGTTATTGAGTGGTTAGCCATTTGACAGATGGTTGTGGTTGGCAAAGGATTATTTTCTTACGTTTGGTCTGTGCTGGATCAGGGTTTCATCGCTTTCCCACAGGAGTTTCTTGTGTGTTTGTTTTTATGTTCAGAAGACAAGAATCTGTGTGGTTTCTTTTAAAAAAATTATTTTAAATCAGATCCTCCTTCTCTAATGTGAACGTTGATGGCTGACAAAATTAAATCAGCATGTTTTTTGGTTTTTTTGAGGGGGGCTTTCTCTTCCCCTCCTCTCTTGTTGTGGAGAAGAAAAAAGAAGGCTTTGGGGTGTGGATTTTTTTTTTCCTCCAAAAAAGCAAACAAACCACAAACCTCTGGGATTTGCAAAGCAATGTGCTTATTCTTCTCTGTTTCATAACTTGGCACAATGGGTGGCTGGAGCCATTTTTCTTTTAAAAATGAGCCCCAAGCTAAGATTGCTCATGCACCAGAAGGAAACTGACCTGGTCTGTTCATAGGCCTTTCAAAGCAGACAGGACTGGGACCCTGGACCCTTTCATACTACACAATTATAGCACTATGATTCCACTGTAACTGCTATGGCTCTGTACTGTGGAATCCTGAGATTTGGAGAGGGGCAGGTAGAATTCTGAGCCAGAGAGCTCTTTGGCCTCAGTAAACTATAAACCCCAGGACTCCATATAATACAGCAGTGACAGTCAAAAAGTGGGATCAAAGTGCTATAATTGTGTAGTATGGAAGGACCCCCTGAATAACTATGCCAGCATAGATGGTAGCAGCAGGACACAAAGAAAGAAAAGGCTGCAGGATTCTCACCGGTGTTGTAAATGAACATACCATGAATATCCCATGTTTTGTGGTCATGTGCTCTCAAGCTGCCTTTGACTTATGGTGGCCCTAATGAATGGGAGACCTCCATGACCCTGGTCATCCACAGCCCTCTTCAGGTCTTGCAAACTGAGGGCAGCCATGGCTTCCTCGATCAAGACAATGCACCTGTAATAGGATCTCCCCCTTCTCCAGTTGCCTCCCACGTCTTCCAGCCTCACTGTCTTTTCCAAAGAGTGATCTTTTGGCGCGTCCAGAATCTGCTAGCCTCGGCTTAGTCATTTTTAGCTTCTTGGGAGAGTTCAAGCTTGATTTGTTCTTGAGTCCATTTATTTGTCTCTTGGGTGGTCTGGGAATCCGTAGAACTCTCTTCCTCCAGGACCGCATTTCAAATGAGCTCAGCCCTGCAACCAGTTTTCTTCACTTTCCAGCTTTCACATCCAGACACAGGAATCAGAAATATTATGACACAGATGATTCTGACTTTTGTATTTAAAGATATACTTTCATTAAAGATCTTTTCTAGGTTCTTTATAGCTGCCTTTCCAACTCCTAGTGCTTATTTCTTGATTGCAGTCTCCGTTTTGATTAATAACTGAGCCAAGGTATAGAAAATCTTCAACAATTTTGACATTGTCATCACCCACTTTGAAGTTATGTAAATCTTCTGTGCTCATTATTTCTGTCTTCTTAATATTCAGCTGAGACCCAGTGTGGCGTAGTGGTTAGACTACAACCTTGGAGACCAGGGCTTGATTCCTCGCTCAGCCACGAAAACCCAATGGGTGACCTTGGGCACATCACACACTCTCAGCCCCAGAAAACCCTCCTGATAGGTTCACTGTAGGGACTAGAAGGCACACAGCAACAACTACAACTCTGCTTTTGCACTTTTTTCCTTAACTTTCAGCAGCAGTCATTCCAAGTCTTTGCTCCTTTCTGCTGGTAATATGGTGGCATCTTCTTATCTTAAATTACTCCTGCTTTAGAGGTTCTTCAACAGAGGCAGGAGGACCATCTATCAAAGGGAGTGCTTTGATGGTGTTTTCCTGCATAGAAGAAGGGGGTTGGACTGGATGGCCCTTGGGAGTCTCTTCCAGCTCCAGGATTGTGTGATCTTATTCTTTTCCACTGCTCTCTGGAACCTGTCAAAGAGGCCATAAGATGAGAGATTGCCTGCCAGAGCAATAGAGAGATGATGATGATGACTTCATTTGTCGGAAGACAGTCTCAGCAAGGAAGTAGCCTCCAGGCAGAGCTGTGCAATTCTGCTTCCTCCTGAGTATATGAAGTGGAATTAGAAATTCCATCTAACGTGCAGACATGACACTCACTCAGGGTTGCATGCTGCCATTTTAAAAATTACTCTACATAGATCAACAGCTGGTAACATCTGAGGATCACAATTTAAATATCAGTGCGTGAGCAGACTGCCTCTAGGTTGAGACAATGGCGTAGCCCATGGAAAATGGACAGCGAAGGGTTTTATAGTGTGGAAGCAAAGAAAGAAAATCAAAGCATGCAAGCATGACCCACCTCCCTCCAACAGCTATGAGAACTGTGTAGCAGGTAAACCATACAGGGGGGAAAAATCACTCCCCCAGTCCATTCTGAGCCCTTCTGCCCTTTCCTGACCTTGAAGTACACAGCAAATACAAGAAGCATCCAGCAGGGTCACTAATACAAATGGACTCTGTCATGTCACTGGATGGCTGTTGACATTGGGGCATGATGCTAACAAAACCCATCTGCCTGACAGCAAAGGCCCCCCTGGCACGGAAGCCATTAGCCACCGCTGGGGCAGGGTTAGTGTTCTAACCCCCCTGCCTCTCCTCTTTTTGGAAACTGAAGGAGGGATGGCGTTTCCCAAGCTACAGGAGCTGGTCCAAAAGCCCCAGGTGAGAACTCTTGTTCTGCTCGGCAATCCAGCACGAAGGATTACAGGTCTTCCTCGTCTTTCTCAAATATTGCTTTTCCTGTCTCCTCTGCTCCAGTTCCCCTTCTGGTCCTCTCTCCTCCCTGTTCTTGATGCACTTTTAAATAGTACACACAAGCAATAAAGCTACAACTTTTAATCAACATTTCATCTTAACCACAAGGCAAGTTAAAACCCCAGCTCCCCATCCATTCTCCAAGATTGCTGCTCTCACAGTCTTTGCTGAGGCAGACCCAATGAAAAACTTCCAAGGCGCTCCATGGTGGAAAACTACAACCCCGTATTTTTCCAAAATAGGCCACCCATAAGCCCACGCTGGCTGCCAACTGTGGGATCCTCTGCAGTAATCCCATGGGAGAAAAGGAGACAAAGCAAAGGTTATGCTAGGATTGGCAACTTTCTATGAGAAACAAGTTGCACTTTTATTTTCACCGGGGTTAAGCTAAGTTTTTAAAAATGAGCTTTGGGCTTCAGCTAAGCTCACAGAGAATGTGAATTAACTGCGTCAAAAAGAACTTATTTTCATTCCAGCAGCAAAGAGAGCCAGCTGTCAGCTGGAAGGTTGGCAATTTTGTTGTTAAATGCCTGCAAGTTTATTCCAGCTTATGGCAAGCCTACCCTTGTGTTTTCTTGGAAAGACATGTTCAGAGGGGGACTGCTTTGCATTCTCTTGAGGCTGAGAGAGGGTGACTCGCCCAAGGTCACCCTATGGGTTTCTCGGACAGCACGAGGACACAAACTCTGGTCTCACAAGTCCTAGTCCAGCACTCAAACCAGTAGCTCTGAAAATTGTTTTGCCATTGCCTCCCTCTGAGGTTGAGAGAGTGAGTCACCTAAGATCACTTACTGAGTTCCCATGGCAGAACAGTGATTCAAACTCAGGTCTCCCAGAATCATCTAACATCCAAACCACCACATCCTACTGACACTAGTTTTCTTAGCAAGATTTATTGTTAGTACATTCACCATGGACTTCCTCTAAGGCAAGAGGTTCCCAGACTTTGGTCCTCCTGGTAATTTTGGACTTCAGCTCCCAAAAGCCTCAGCCAGCTTGGCCAACAGTCAGGAATTCTGGAAGCCGAAGTCCAAAAAACCCGGAGGACCAAAATTTGGGAACCACTGCTCTGAAGGACAGAGAGTATGACTTACCTGAGGTCACCGACTCGGCCCTCCCAAATTGAGAAGGGGTTTGAACCCAGGTCTCCTGGCGTTCATCAAGCTGCACCATGCTCTTTCTCAATCTGGAAATTATTTCTGTAAAATTTTTGTCACATATGGCCTCACAGACCATACTTTCTTTTTGTTGTTGTAAATGATTCTGAGCGAGATAGGCCAGTAGTTCACTATGCAGAAGAGAATATAATTCTTCTGTTGTAGAACAGTTTGGTTATATAAACTTCCCCTCCTTCCGTTGACAGAGGAGACAACTCTCTGGCAAACGCACACATGCACACTTATCGCTCCTTGAGGCACTCAAAAGATTTTGGAACTGTTTTAACTTGCTCCTCTTGAGAAGGATCCAAGCTGAAACTTCACCATCTTGTTTGAGCCCATCTGCTCCGCTGTTGCCTCATCTTTTCGTTCCAAAGCCAGGAAGACGTAACGCATCCGATCGCAGCCTGTAGACCAGCCAACAGGATGAAGCAACTGCCTGGTACGTGGAGGAAACTCACCTTTACTCCTCCATCTTAATAAGGAACGATGGCAGATGGGTGATTCAGGATTCAAGACTCTGACTCTTCCCGTTTTCGTTCACGTGCCGTTTCTTAGCCAAATGACTTGAGTCTGGGCCTCAGCCAAATTGCCTTTTGCAAAATGGGTCTGGGGGACAGAAAATGTGGTAGGATTCAAAACAGTAGTTTTGTATTTTGTAGCTCAGGACCAAGCCTCCACTCAACGCCGCCTCCCACATATGAGTCCTAGGAAAGCTGGTTTTTGGATGTTCGGTGACTGCCTATGCTCGCTACAGGGCAGCCATTTTGGCAAGTCATTGGAGCAACCATTTTGTGAACAAGAAATCATTGTCAACTAGTGCAGCCACAACAGTCCCTCTAAAAATTCCAAATAATTTGCAAAAATTCAGGAACTCTTTCTTACACTGGGACTGATGCTCAGCGCCTTTTGCCATGTCCTGTCACAGCATCCGAGGGGTTCTGGCGGCGACCTCTGAAATTCTTGCAGCCATTCTCCATTTTCCCAGACATTTGCAGCCAAAAGATGGTTACATAAAGAGCATGGGCTCTTTATGTCCTCCCGACTACAAGGTCAGTCCAGAGACAGACACATTTATAAGCAATTAAGGGGAGTGACCCAAAAAAGAATGGAACAAGCCAAGGCTCCAGGACCACCCCACAGCCAAAGCCTTTGGGCTCAAAATTGCCAAGCGCAACACACACAAGGATCCAAGCACCCACGTCTTGTGTTAACTCAAAGAAGGAGTGTCCGATGTGGAGTATTTTCTTTCCTTTGCTTCTAAAGGAAAAGTTTTTTTTTTAAAAAAAAAACTGATTTATTGAATTTATATCTTGCCTTTCTCCTGAGAGGGGATGTGGTTGACAAAAATTTCAAACACCATATTTGTTGGTGTCTAAGACGCACCCATGTATAAGATGCACCCCCATTTATACACTGGCAAATACTATTTGCCAGACACGCCGGTGTATAAGATGCACTCCATTTTCAAACAGTATTTTTTTGGGGGGGGAGTGAGTCTCATATGCCAGCAAACACAGTATATCAAGTTAAAATATCAATTTACAAACTTTTGTTAAACAAAAATATAACAAATGTAATTTACAAACGTTTAAAAAGAATTAAATCCTGGTTTAAAAACATGGTTAGAAGCCATCTAAAACAGTAAAAGGATTTTAAAAAAGCAGCACACCGCTTCACATGCACACGCACACTACAGCCCCATAATTAAAATTTTAAAGGCCTGCCTGGACGAAAATGTCCTCACCTTCGAGAGGAGGGAGGGGGACAACCTGACCTCTGAAGGAAGGGAGTTCTAGAGGCTGGGAGCCTCACCAAATATTCCTGAGAAGGTGGTGAGCCTGAAAGAAAACCTGTCTCCGCAGGTCTTAAAATTCAAACTGGGCTATATAAAAATCAAACAAGTAGACACCTTGAGCCACATAGCGAACACCTTTACTGTGTTGTAGATCATATTTGTGTTACAATGAACCCCCTCCATTTGGTGGTGCTGTCATTCAAGACACACGCACACACAAACCCTTTCCCAAGTTTGCCAGAATGTAATTAGCGCATGCTGAAAAATTCTAGTTTCTTCAGCAAAGCGTGCTTCAACTGCTGTGCAAGATAACCCTCTACTGGTCACCTAAGATGCTGCAAGACAGACAGTGATTATTAGATCAGTCATTGCCAAACTGCATAGGAGCAATGCAATGAATGCAACTGAATATTGGCAGACACTCCCTCAGACAGGAAGCTGACTGCAACATCTCTGTATGATTCCCTGCTCTGATCTCATGCCAGCCAAACTCTACCAGGTCTGCAGGGACTGAAGCCAAGACAAACCCACCAGCCTCCTTTGGGGGCAGGGTAAGCCTGATGCGTTTCTACACCGCCCCACAGAAAAGGTCTCATCTTGCCTTTGTTGCTGTATGCCTTCAAGTAATTTCCAACTTATGGTGAACCTATCATTCAGGACAGTCAACCAATTACCAGGAGAAATTATCAACCTATGCTTAATTGGCTAAGAAACTTCAAAAGTGGAACAAATTGAAGCTAGAAGCAGCCTCCACATACCCTAGGGTTTTGAGGGGTAAAAAAGGTTGGAAAAGATGGGGGAAACGTTGACCACTGGGAGCTTTGGGGTCTCCAAGTGTGGTGTGCATATCATCTGAATCCTCTAGAGGCCATTTGGAGTCATTCTGGAGCAAGCAAATGTTTGTTAAAAAAAAAAATGATCCCTGGGTCCCAGAAAAATAGCTCTGGGCAGCTTCATGGAACCCATGGGCCAACTTTGCCCATCCTGTCATAGATTCATGTTCTACTGTCACCTTCTCTATTTCCTTTTCCAGACCCAATTTAGACATCAGTTCAAACATTCAACTTGAAAGGATAATGGAATGTCTTAATTATTCTCTTTATGCATAGACACCTACTCTTATTTGACTGTCTTTGAGAGGTATTACCAGGGCTAGAGGTAGTGCCAAGACTGCAGATCAATGTCTTCATGTCCATATTAAAGGCTGAAGGAATAGGATATGAGTCACTTACCTTTGCTGGACAACAAAGTGGTAACCAACAAAATGTCACCAAGGGGCAGGTCTCCCTCATATATTGCTGGCACACTGACAGAGCGTAGGGGTGAACTAACGGACTGGAAGTTATATCGGAAATCCATCTCACAACTACGTTCACTGTCAGCAGGACCAATGGTGGACCCCTTCATCACCGAAGACATTGCCAGCCCCAAAGAAAGACGTAACACTTGTAGGAATATTTGGTATCTATATTAAGCAGAGTGCAGGGGTAGTGCAGCCATATGAGTTTGTGATAGAAATAAGAGAAATGACTCTGGATGCTTTTGTAAGGTAAAAAGAAAACTTGTACTTAGTATCTCAGGAGATCTACCTTAGGATGGGAAAGGAGATGGACAAAAGAAGTTGACCTAAGCTTGGTTTTAGGAGCCCTAAAAGCTGGCTCTCGTGTATGGAGGTAAGCTAACATCCACTCCATTGTTGGGGTTGGAGCTTCACACATGCTTCTTCTAGACCAGTGGTTCTCAACCTGTGGGTCCCCAGATGTTTAGACTTCAGCTCCCAGAAGCCCTGAGCATTGACCATAGTGGCTGGGGCTTCTGGGAGCTGAAGTCTACAAACATCTGGGGACCCACAGGTTGAGAACCACTGTTCTAGACAAAGGAAAACAAAGGGACTAATTTCTTGACAGAAGAGGGAACGTGAGACTGCAGGTGAGCGCACAGACCAGAGATACATGGCATGAAAAGGGCAAGCATTAACTAGACTCTCCTCTCTTACTAATCACTTTGCAAGCATTGATGCCTCTTTGCTTCCAACAGCGCTAAAGGTGATTTGTTGGTGGCCTTGTACTTCAACCAGATTTCAGCAGGTTGATGAAGCTTTTTGGAGCTATTCACTGGAATAGTTGCAAGAAGTTTGGTTCTCTAGCACCAATGTGGCTCTCATGCCCAGTCATGTTAGTATATACTAAAAGTACAATGGATCAATCCACATACTGTGGGCCGCACAGTGCAGGGGGTGCTGGCCTTGATATTTGTTTTTTTGAAGCACAGAACATAAACCTGAAACACAAAACTGTAATAGGAAAGCTACTAGCCATAGCTAAGCTTGAGGATAATCTGTACTGGAAATCCATTTCTAGCTTTTAGCTGTGCCGAATAAAGAGTCAGTCATGCTAACAGGAAAAATAATAATCCATAACTTGAGAATCCCAGCCTGCAGTGAAACATGACACCATTATATAATACTTCCTTAAAAATGCATTTTTGTAGCCCTTCTGAATGCCCAACTCAAGTTTTAGGTTGGTGTATTTTATAGATTAACACCTAGTAGCAGTGAAGCCACTGCACTTGATCCTGTTGGAGTTTATATCTGTTCTTCTTTTTAATTGTTCATTTTTAACTACTTTTAATTTTATTCATGGTTCAATTATATTTTTAACTCTAGTACTGTGAGCATTTTTAGCTTTTATCTAACTTTTGTAAGCTGCCTTAGGCCCCAAGATGGGAAAAAGTTGGGATATAAATATCACAATAAAATAAAATAATCTATCTTTAAATAGATGAGTTTCATATTGTCTCTGAGTATATAAGAAACTGACTTCACAGCTCTAGATTTTTAAAAAATTATGTTAAAAAAAGATACCATATAGAAACTCCCTGCTTCAGCATTGTATCATGCAAGTGGCTAGCATTGTTTTCTTTTTAAAAATTACTATTTATTTTCCATTAAGAAATACCCTAGCCTAGGGTCAAAAGGTACTACTGAAATGTATATATTTTGTTAAATCAACAGATTTTTGTTTAATGTGCAAAGGCAGCCATGATGGCTCCATTTCTACTGCAGCCATTTTTTTTTCTGGCACTCCCTTCAACCCTCCAGAAGTTCCCAGAACTTCACTGTCCGAGCCTTCCTCTCCCTGTTCCCCGCCAAGCCCCCCTTGCCATTCACTTCCAAGAAAGATGCTCTGGGAACATTTCAAAGGCTGATTCCTGTGTGATGGTGCAGAAATACAGAATTTGTGATAACTCCAAACCCACCTGAGAGATATCGAGGATGGAACTGTGGTCTGAGAAGAGCGGCCCCTGGCAGATACCGACTTTTGTGTTAAGAAGGAAATGTCTTCCGGGTCATGAGCAACTCCTTCTATGTTCTACCATGTCATTAAGGAAGGAAGAGTTAAGAGCAAACCTGTAAGGAACTGTGTAAAGTAGGTTTTGCTATCTTTTTGAATGAAAATCCAGACAAACTTGCCTCCAATCATCACTTTTAATGTTTGTGAAAAAAATGAACAAACAAACAAAGGGATGTCCCAACAAGATCAGATTGCCTTTATATCTGCATTCTTATTTGAAAAAACTAATCTCAGTTGCTCCATGATAGGTGTAAACCCAAAAATGTGTCTTGATTTATAATCTTAATGGTTCTTAAGGCAACAAAAGGAGAGGGAAAGAGAGGCATTATAGAAAATATTCTCTAGGTGAAAAGAAGAGGTATGTTTGCAATGACTGTTCGCTCCCATAAAAACCAACAAGTCTCTTCCTCCATATACTAAGGGAAGATTATTTACTTTCCAATCCATGAGCAAAAGAAATACAGAGCCCTGTTTAGCTCAATAAAAGTTGGTTCCTTAGTAGGCAGGCAAGACAGAAGAGCAAAAATATTTGATTTGTAAAGTGATTTCTGAACAGTTGTCGTGACAAGATTTAGTTTAACCACTCAGTCAATGATTTCTATTATTTTCGTTTTTCAAAAAAAGGACAATTTCTGCTAGCTTCTCTTCCACCTCAAAATAAGGAACTAACTTTTAAAAGTGGTACTAGGTCTACATAATCCCACTTAATTCCAGTTCAGAAAGAATCCCAAGCCACTGCGGAGCAACCTGCACAGAGGTCCAAGTCACAGCACCTGGGCAGGAGATAAAGGCCAACTTATGCCTCACACATCCTAATGGAGGGACGGGCGACTCATGAGCTACATGGGACCCCTTTATTTCTGCTCTCCACTGCAGCCCCTCTGCTGCTGCCATCAGAACAACTGAAACGGCAACCACTTCTTTCTATGCTATTACTTTGCTACAAGGACTCTCTGGATCAGGAAGATTTTCCAGCAGCCACCTCAACCACATAGTTGCCACTCAATTTCAGAAGTGGCAAAATGTGGCAATGGTGTTCCCAGCACGCTAAGTGTCCAACATGCAGAGCCTACCCAGCCCCTGAGAAATTAGCCACCCCTGCTCTAGTCATACAAGTGGAGAAAAGAACACAAGCAGCACTTTCAAGGTTTTAAAATAAAGCAACCAGTTAGTGCTTTGGAGAATCAAGAGGTGATCTGTACATGGCTGGAGCCAAACCCCCTAACAACACTCGCTCACAGAGGTTTGTATCACAGAAGCACGCTGATCTCCCAATTGCCTCTGCTCAGCTACTGCCAAACACAGGACTGCTGGCATTCTCTCTCCCATCTGCTGCAGTTTTGGCTCTGCTTCCCCTACAGCAGCGTTCTGGTTTTAACCTAGCTGCAGACAAGTGCTTTGCCCTCTTGTTTGTTGTGGATGTGGAGAGTCACACTGACACTTTCTCATTTCTAACCCTTGCAGATTTAACTTCAAATGCGTTAGCATAGCAGTGCAATGGAAAAGTTACTGACCTGTACAAAAAGCATTTACAGTTTTTAAAACAAAAGTGTTTATTTAAACAAGCATAAGCAATTAATTAATATATTTCCACAGCAAGATAAATATCCCCATTAAACTATCAGCTCACTCTATGGCACATCATAGTGCTTGGGCTTAAGACAGCTGTACAGTGAGGGGGGCTAACGTTAGTGTTATTTACATTACCATATTCAATAATCCTATACAAGAAAGGAGCTAAAATCATACTTGGGGTGCAATTTCACTGTTCCGCCAAGGCAGTGGAACTTGTTTTGTTTTAATCCACAATGAAGCGATGGGCTGCATGTTGCTGGATTCCTTCCCAAGGAAGAGCAGAGCGTTGAGGTTCTCCAACATTTCACTACACACTGGGTTGAAGAGGATAAATGTGAACCTTGTTTGTGTGGCAAGAACGAAACTAAATAACAGGCAAGTGTCTTTGGGCAAATGCGGTGTTTTGTTTCGCTTTTTTAAAAAACTGGTTAACACAACCTAGCTTTATTTTTGGAACCCTACTGGGGAAGGTTCCACTATTATGGTGCTGGGGTTTATTTTTTTGTAAATTTCTTTTTTGTGTGGGAGGATCACACCTTCTCCTTGCTTTACATTGATAACCACCACATAAAAAGTGGCCAGAGGAAAGCGGCATCTTTGCCGGCTGCTAGCGCTCCATGTACTCAGCCAAAAGTTCACAACATTTGCTTAGACAACACTCTCTCGGTTACTGGAAGCCAAGACTGCTCTGCGACAAATGGGGCAAGTAGAATTCTCTGAGAGCCAGCGATCTATGCAGTGTACATGATATTCGTGGGAACAAGGCAATTTCCTAAGCTTGTTTCCCTCTGTGTACTCCGTGATGCACACGCTACATGTCTTCAGAGCATCACTTTCACCAAAATTCCTCATGGCGAGGTTGTCAATTTGCTCTTTGGTGAGCCCTCTCGGTTGGTCATCATCCTCTTCATTAAGCAGAAAAAACTGTGCCAGACTAAGGAAGGGCAAGGAACCACTTTCTTCAAAAGTAACGGACCCCCGGGCATTCCGCCCTTCCCGCCTAGGGCCAGCTGTGGAGCCCCCTTCACTGCTATTTTCAAAGGCCTCTCCTGGTCCGGCCTCAGAACCTTCACTGCTTGAACTGCTGTTTCCACTGCCGCCTCCGTTCTGTGCCTCCGCCATTTCAACACTGGAGTTTGGCGCAGTCCCGCCGGGATCAGCATCACTATCGCTGTACATGAAGTAACTGAGCTCACCAAAGCCGGTCATGATTTGCCTCAGCATGGTTTGGATGGCAACGGAGGTCGTCTCGCTCAGGCCCGTGTTCAGGATTCTACGGATGGGAATCCGGATGGTACTGACATAAGTTCTCACACCTGCCCTTTCCGAACGGGAAAAGGTGCGCCTAAACCCTCCCCGCTCACTTTCATAAGTGACCGTGTTGTTTGGAGTTTGGGACCTCGATCGAGTTCGGTTGGCTATACTGTCCCTCTGTCGGTATTCTCCCGGGCGCACCCGTCTCACTTGTAAGTCAAGGACGATAGTTGGAGGCCTCTGTCCGGGGGCTGAGGACTCTGCGCTGCTGTTGGCTTCTGAAGAACCGGTTGCCTGAGGAGCAGGTCTTGCCTCTGGGGTTGAAAACAGCACTGTGTTCTCGCTGGACATCTCAGAAGTGGTTGCGTGCTGCCTTATCACCATGTGCTGCCTTGTTCGAGAGCTTCCTTCAGCTTCGCTTACTGGAGGAAGGTCAGGCGTTTGAGATGATGTGTTATGATGCACCCTGCGAGGAGATTCATTCACAGGATTAAGAGGTGATCTACTCCTGTCAGTCCTCGCTCGTGTCCTCCGCTGTTCAGGACTTCTGCTTCTTGATCTTCTCTGGCCTCTCTGAGAAGCTTCCTCAGGCTGCTCTTCAGGAGGACTTGTTTCCGATTCAGACTGCCTTACCAGGGGAGGAGGGGGGAGGAGGGGGAGGGGGAGGGGGAGAGTCAGACCTTGGGGTCTCCATGTCGCTTTGGTTGGCTTCTAAATCCTCTGCACTGGAGGGCTCCACAGAAGGCTCACCCTCAGTTTCCGGGGTGGGGTTCCCATTATTACGGTTGACATTGATTTCCAAACTGAATCGGAAATCCCCACTGTTCGGGTTAGTCCGGCTTACTGCCCTCCAAGACTGGTTTCCTCTCTGCCCGCTTCGTGTTGTGTTCCCAGTCTGCCGAACTGAATTAAGCCAATCTATGATGGAATCGCCATTAGATACATCTTCCGCGGACTCTGCACCTGCCACAGAAAAGTAACTGCAAGCATTAGGAAACCAGAAAACAAGTGCAGGCTAAACACTTTTGAAATGATGCTGTAAGTTACAGCTTTAAGAACAAGGGTCTTGGCTGCCAATACTTTCACATGCAAACGTTTAAGTGTTCCAAGTATTACAGGTTTCCTCAGCACGCTCCTGAAGACTATATAAGCTTGCTTTGCACCATTCAGTTAATCAAGGCAGCAAAGCTGGTGTCAAAGTACTTAAGACAGGTTGAACCACCATTCTATGATCCACATAAAACAGTTATCTCTCCAGCCCATTAGTAACCCTGGCAGATAGCCACAGAGCTTCCATTTTATAAAGGTTAAGTGACATGAGAATGCACTGTAGCTCTTTAGGGAAAAGCAAATCTCAGCACACAGTAATTCACATCAGATGCAAGCACTGAATTCTGCATCTGGCAAAAGCAGGCTGTTGCCTATGGCTGTGCCAGAAAGCACAGTGCTTGGTTGGCAGCACCAAGACAAACACAGCTGGCATCTCCCTGATTGTCCAGGGATGCTCATATTGGGCCAATGTGCTTAACAAACCTTTAGCTGCGCCTCCAAACTGTGCACTAGCCCCTATACTGGAACACCCATGGCCAAATCTTATACACATTGACTGGGGCATAATCTGTGGCAAGGCCCACTTTTGGTGCAATTGCAGCCAGGCAAGAACCTTCCCAGACAATGCTGCATAAACCCAAGACCCTGATTAAATCAGATCCTTGGCCGCTGCATGTTCAGCACGAGCATAACAAGGCAGCTCCTGGTCAAATCACAGATTCTCAGCACTCTCACAGAACACGCACAGGTGGGCAACCCAGTTCAAACAAGATGCTGGGCAGTGCTTCTCTCCTGCCTGACATTACATCCCACTTGGGCAGAAAGGTGAGGGGCAAATCAAATCCATTAATATGTTTGAATGAGACCAGCTTCCAATTAGGCTTTGTTCCTGGTCAGCATGTTTAGGCCTGCAGTATTCTTAGCCAGATACAAAAGAGAGACAGAAAAGAGAAGAGAACAAGCTGTCTTGGACCAAACAAGGTGCCATTTACAAGCACCCATGAAACAGGGCAATAGAAACAAGTTGCAATAGAACAGATGATGGCAGCATAGTTCAGTAAAACTGGGAGTGGGCATTTAAAAAAAAACTTGGAAGACTGAACATCTCTGGCCACTGCATTTCTCCTCTTTCATTTCCTAGCACACCTTTTACCATGGGAACTCTAGATGAACCTGACGTACCTCTATTGTCTTCCGTATTTTGCTGTGATGGACCTTCCTTGATCTGCTGCAGCCTTCGTAGCAATTCTTCTTCAGTGATTTCACCTGAGGAAACAATTTGCAATCCAGATCAAGCATCTACACATCCAAGAGTCCATGCTGGCAAACCGGAACATCTGTGGTAGAAAAGCCACTGATCAAGCAGAGATGCATTTGCCCAGATATTAAACCCTAGGGTTAACATTCTCTTGCAATACTCTTCTGCGTAAACACAATGGAGGCTTACTGGACATAAAAGATGTGATCTGGTAGAATGTGACTATCCAGTCTTGGAAGGCCGCTCGCTGTGACATAAAAGTGGAAATAACAGACAGGGAATGGAGGAGACACGGCAGGGTCCCGAAAACATCTATCTGGACACTGAGAGTCTGCACCAGCATAATCTACGTCTGAAGCTAAATAAATTTAATTTAGTTTTGGAGTGGTACAGGAAAAATTAAAAAAAAAAAGAGTCAGGAGAATTTTCTTCCTGAAAGCACTTCACTTAGTTGGGCTCCCCCTCCATTTAACTTAGTGACAGAATTTCTGCATACTTTAACGGACTTGACTGGAATCTGATGCATAAATTAACATACCAGGGGTGCCTAGTAAGTTGTTATCCCTCATTAGCCTGTAGTCCTCTTCACTCAGGTTATTTACAAAGTGATAGAAAGCTTCTTCCCGATCCAATCGGTCCAGCTGACTCCGACGCTGTGCTTCAGACTGATCGACACTTCCTTTATTATTAGAATCAGAGCTTTCCATCTTGGTAAAAGTAGGGGAAATGTCTACAGAAAAAAAAGGAGGAACAATCAAATTGTTTGGCGAGCCATCATGTCCCTCAGGTGCCCACAGTCATCTCCCATTTTATCCTCCCAAGTTCCTTGAGACAAGTGGGCCCAAATGGACAGGACAGGCCCAATGTCACCTAAAGAGCATAACAGGTGAGCTCCCTGATCCCTACAGAAGATAAGACCTTAGCCTGCCCCAACCAATTACTCCTTGATGGCTGCCTGCATTTCTGTCTGGAGATGCCTGCAATAACACCAAACAGATTGTCCCACAGGCATTGCTACGCTCCCACATTTGCTCTGTTTAGGGAGAAAGGGTCCTTATTCTGGCCTTTGCTGAGACACAAGACCCTAATGAACCAGAAGTAAGCAACCATCTAGAACATGGCATTTCCTGTGATATTTGGCCAGTCAACTGACTAGCATGTCAAACTTAAGTTTGCCGAACATGAACTGCTGAAGTATTAATTACAGGAACATCTTTTAGCCTCCAAGATCAGCATCCATTTCTAATCTATGACAGTAACTCTTTACTTGCAGTGGCAATTTAGCAATTAGGCTTGGAAGCAGTTACTAAGAGCCAAGCCACGTGAAGCAAGTGGGCTGGCAGTGGTACATAGGAACAGAATATGGCATGTGGTTTCTATTTCAGGCAGGCCTCTGCGAGTTATACTGCAGAGAAATATTGCAATAACTGTTTCTCAAATTATAGTAACCCTGAACTCCTGGCCTTACCAGAACTCTACTCTAAAAAGACATACTACAGTTTGGCTAATTAAAATGTAGTCCCTTTTCCTCAAGATCAACCTCAAAATATCTGCAGTTCTTCAAATGGCTGTCACTGTCATTTGGTTTCTTCCCATTGGAAAGCAGTATTTCCTAGCTTTACCTAATGCCCTTACAGTACTGACAACAAAATGTGCTTCCTCTAACCAGCAAATTCTAGACTTTTGTCCCCAGGGGCAGGAAAACACAAAAATGATACCTAGAGAAACTTCTTACAGGCAAGAGGTTCTTTACAAAGCTGTTTAAGATGAATAAGGAAGACTTGCAAGGTATCTACTGATTGAAATTTTTCCATAAGGATTAAATTTCTCACTCTAGTACACATATTCTACAACTCAAGAAGGGACCGTTACTGTCCTAAAATACCACACGAGAAAATCAAATATGTAATGCTAGAAAGTAGCACAAGGAATATTATTTCCTCCAGTATAGGGAGGCAAGTATATTTGGAGGTGATGCGATGCAGCTCTGACTTGACTGCTTCCTAAAGCTTCTGGTCTGCTGGAACTCAGCCTGTATACCCTCTGGACAACAGCTCTGAATTGTCGCTGCAAGATTGCTGCAATATACAGTGGTGAACCCTACGTACAGTTTTCACTTCTTCCAAAACAAATCTCCCAACTCTTAAAATCTAGTGGGGCTGTATTAGACTCTGAAACAGCAGCAGAAATAGGAACATTTTAGAAGAGCCGATTACCAGTAACTCTCAGTGACCATCCATTATAGCCTACTTGGGAAGTGCACAGGGCACATGCCTGTTAATTTCCCCTGACTCTGTGCCGAAATCTGCTACTGGTATGTGGAATGGATTTAGCTGTGGCTACCCTTGATTAAATCTCATTCTCACATTTGCAAGCCACTTCCTCCAGAAATATTATCTTAGCTGCCAGCAACTACCCACTCCACCTCTACAATAAGGAGCAGGAGGCAGCTGGAAGTTTACTGCAAGTGTTGCCATGAAGACAGATTGCTATTACCAACTGTATCTCACTACAGGTAATCAGAATGAGTTGCTCCTTATTCTCATTGAAAAGCTGTTTCTGATGCATTGTTTATTCAGTTGCATCCCCTGGCCTTCCCCCACCCCCAATCCACAACCTCCTTTTCCAGGCAGCAGCATCAAGCAACAGAGGTCTGTTCTGTTGGCAATTAGGGGACAGTGGGATGACGTTTGCAGACCCCTCCAACCAGCAGAATCCCTCACTGGTCATGCAGGAACAGCACAACAGAAGCATAAAGTGAAGGCAGATAAACCTGCGCTACCAGCTACCCAGATTGTGTCTTAAAAAAGCATAGAACCATCTATTTGGCCACCACAATTGAAACAGGAAAAGTGGCAGTTGGTAAAAGAAAAAGAAAAAATCTCTGGATACATTTTGGAAGACGCTTTCAAGAGGTCACTAGAAGGTTCAAAATGTTTGTTTACTTATGCAAGCAAGGCTTACTTGACTTGTTTCATTTCACACATATTGTTAGTGCTGGATGAAATGTTTGCTGACACATGCTGAACTGCTCTACTTTTTTGCAGTACAGGATCTTATCGCTATTCTTTCCATGTTTTCTCTTCCTCTTATACCAACTTTTCTGTTAAAGAAGTCGTGCCCAGAAGCACATCTGCTTCATTAACTGAGGTATACCTGTACAGGCCAGTTAGTTTTATATCCATCCAGCTGATGAGAAGTGTGAAGTATGGAAGTGTTAACTGTAAAGAAGGGCAAGGTCTGCTGGGGGGAAAAATCAACATGGCGTCTACAAAAGTGAATCCTATCTTACATACAGTTTTCAGTACAGTGGTTAAATAACCTCTGTGGTCATAAAGTCAACAATTAGAAAGCAACTGCAAATTCCAGGTGCAGAAATATTCAAAGCTATGTCCATAAAAATGTAACTGTCTTCAACAATCTTGTCCTACTCAACTTCAGGGTTCTTTGTGAAGTGTCAACACACACACATACAGGAAAAATCCAGAAGAGACTGTGGGCTAGTCTTCCAGAAGGCTCTTGATAAATCAAGTTCCGCCCCAAGGAATCCTTAGAGAACTCAGTCATGTGATAGAAGAAGCAGTTCTTTTATGGATCAAGCACTAGTTGAAAAGCAGGGAGGAGGAATAAATGGTCAGTTCAGGGGGCAGATGAGCAGTGATGTCCTCTGCTTTTAACTTGGTGCTTCATATCTTGTTCATAAATGATCTGGAGTTAAAGGTGAGTAGTGTGATGCTGACTGCTTTGCTGGCGATGACTAAATTTAAGTTTATAAGAACAGAAACAGATTGTGAAAGAACTCCAAAAGCTTATCTTCAAACTGGGTGAATGGGCAGTCAAGTGGCAAAGGAGATTCAGCGCAGCCTCATGGAAAGTGCTCTACACAATATAAATATTTCCAACTTCATATGTACATTGTAGGGATGTGAGTTAGCAAGGAAGTGACAAAAGCAAGTATTTCTTCACATAGCACATAAACTAGGGAAGTCAATGCCACAAGATGTACCAACAGTTGCCAACTTGGAGGGCTTTACATGGGCACTGGACAAATTCATGGAGGATGGAGGTACCAGTCAAGGTGGCTGTATGCCACTACCAGTATCAGTGAGAGTATGCCTCTGTTTATCAGTTGTTAGGGAGTGCACAAAGGAGGAAGCCATGGTACTCATACCCTTCTAGTGGTCTTTGCACAGTCCATTCACCGACCACTGTTGAACAGAATTTTAGTCTTTGGCCTCCTCTAACGTGCTCTTCATGTATCCTTTCATTGTTTTCAATAATGAAATGCAGTAATCTTTTACCTATTGATCCGGACATAAAACAAGCCAAACAAGTATGATAGAGGTTCTCAGATAAGATCAAGAACTCCTTAAAGATGTAGAACTATTTTAAATTTGTCAGTTAAATGAGGGGGAAAAAAGTACACCCAGAAGAACAAGACCACCTTATTCTCAAGACCTTGATGACAGGGTAGAAAATGGAGGGGACGGGTGAGAAAGAAAATAGCAGCGGAAACTTGACACTGAAGCTGTCGCTAGCAATTTAATGGAGGATTAGGGAGAAGGGGATGAATGGGTTTAGAATAGTTTCCTTCATGTTGTTTATATGAGGTTGGGGACTGGGAAGGGGAAGTACACAACCACCTTTCCCCTAATCTCTAAATACAACCCACTCTGCTATACAGCAACAGCATTTTCTGCTTCAGGATTGAACTAATCCCAAACACTCAGGCATTTACCCTATCCGCAAGATCCATGAACCCTACATGATGTCTGTGCCAGGACTGCTGGAGAAATACTGCATAATTTTGTTGGGACACCCCCCCACCACACACACACTTGTATCAATTTATTACTAAGGCCGGGCTTCTGAAGCAACTGGGCTTCAGAGTCAGGGGCTTGGCAGGTGACCATTTGTTTGGGAAACAAAGCGCTGGTTCTGAACCTGCCCTTCACATCTTCTGCATGACCTTATCATGGCTACTTTAAAATAGTTTCCCACTCCAGGTCAGGAAAGAATGGCTTAATCTGGGCCTACAAGCTTCATTATGAAGCCAGGATCTAATTATTCAGTTATCAAACATATCTTGCTAATTTGGGGCCACTAAGCATGTATCAAGCTCATCTTGACCAAATAAAAGCATAAGCTGTAGCTAATACGAAACAGCACATTATATCCAGCCCCTGTAGGAAGCTATGTCAGTTCTACCAAACCAATGAAAACTACTACAAAAATGATAATACACCACACCCTTTGCAAAACTGAATTAATTATGGACACGTGACCCTCAGTCAACCCACTAAAACTGCTCTTTCAATTCAAATGGAGCCAATCAGTGTCACCTTAAAGCTGTGGCGTTCAATTACAAAGCCAGGAGGAGAAGATGGTTCTTTTTGCTCACCATAACAGATTAGTGTGAGAGTTAGAACAGTGTCAATGTCATGATTAATCCTCCTGACATTTATACTAATAAAAGTCCTGTGATGGAAACAGTTTTAAGAATTTCATTCCAAGTATTAAGACTCTTCATATTCTTCTTGTATATATGCCTCAATACGGACGGATTTTTTTAAAAAAGAAAATGCTATTTATAAAGTAGTTTTTTCCTACTATTCAGTACCTTTGGTCCACCATGATTTCTAGAAATTAGCTGAAGTCAAGTCAGGCTATATTGCCATGTATTAAGGGACTGCTATGTAAGTTGAAACTGGAAAGTAATTTAACAGAAAAAGGACAGTCTTTCAACAAAAATGGCAAATGGAACACTTTCCAGGATTCCTGGAAATCACAGTTGCAGGAATCAGAATAAGCCGTGCCAGGTTTTGTTGTACATCATTTGAACACACGGACACAGCAAGTTCTGTAAATGATATAAATCCCAACTTCAAAGACATAATGCCACCTTTTGCAGGGCTGTCTCCATGTCAGCACAGTAGTTGTAAGAGTGTACAAATAAGACAATTTGTCCTTCATTCTGCAGGCATTGGAATGGCAAACTAAAACTGATGGAGTAGCAAAACTTTGTAGATCCCAGATGCATGCCAATGAACACTAGAATATGAAGTAAGATTAAGACACCTGACCTCCATTTGTAATTCTAAGGTAGATACTGTTGTTGTCTGCCTTCAAGTCGTGTCCAACTTATTGCGATCTTACAATGGGGCTTTCTTGGCAAGATTTCTTCAAGGCGGGTGCATTTGCCTTCCTGAGACTGAGAGAGTGTGACTTGCTCATGGTCCTCCAATGGGTTTCCTTGGCTCAGCAGGGATTCAAATCCTGGTCTCCACAGTTGTAGTCCAATGCTCAAACTACTACATCACTCTGGCTCTGCAGAAGTTCAATTAGGGGCAAAATACCTCCCCATCTTTTAAAGGAGGCCTTCCAGATAATTATACACATGAAGTTGCCCAAGAGGACCACAGACATAGCGGGTTTTAGGTGACATCCTTAGGGTCACATACTTCCCAGCTCACTGAGGTGGCAGTCAAAGTTTCACTTATTTTACTACAATCACACAGAGAATGGCCCACTCAGTCTGGTATTTCTTCGTAATACTGTTATTTTAAATCCAAGCAGACCAGGCCTCATAAACAGTGCCCTTGCAATGTGAATATATCAATTTCAGCTAATCAGATGTTTCCATTTATGTCCCTTAACAGGGAAAAGCCCTCTTCTGTGTTTCTTTATACATGCACATGAGTCAGATTTATCACCAAGTTGTTTTGTATCTGCAGATTGGTTCACAGTACCATCATCAACTTTTGTTCCTTTTATTTTTAAGCAGCCCTAGTGGCAAACCTAACTTATATGTAAAATGGTTTCTGACCTTTGGAATATTAAAAACAAGAAGACAAAGTTCATGCAAAAACACCAACTATATGTGTATGTGGTCACACGAATAGGTTTTGCTGCATTTCTGCAACTGCTCCCAAAGTCTGTATAGGCAAATTGAAATGTTGGTACTCTTCCTGTCAGATGGTTTTTTAGGTTTTGGTTTGTTTCGTTTTTGAGCGTGGCAGGGAGTGAAACTGAGTATTACTGACACCACTGGAGGGAAATAAAACTTAATAGTTACTAAACATAAACTAACCAGTTTTTACTATCAAAAGAAGCGAGTTATTAAAATTAGTTTCACACATGCTTCATTGCGCTTATTATCTTAGACGAGTAGTAACCACAACTAAGTCTTTTTAGATAGGGCTCCTCTCTTCCTTGTGCCATCATGTTTGTTTTCACTTTCATCAGTGGTCTTCAACTCACTACCTGTACCCCGTTTGGTTACTGAAAGATCTCATCATCTTGAATCACTTTATCTACTGTTTGCCTGCTTCTTATGCTTGAAAATCCCTCCTCAAACATCTCTCTCCTCTCCCCAGATTCCACTCCTTCTGGCTTACCTCCTTAATCCATGTGCCCAAGTGGCATAAAGCTATATGTTAATGGGGAGATGTTAGAAAAGTGTTCCTGACGGTTTATTCTTTCAAGTTTAGCCTACAGACCTTTTAAAAAACACAGCTGTGTCTGTATGGTATGCTACCACAATACCTGCCCCCTGGAAATAAGTAGCACTGTTAATAGTATAGAGCGCAAATAAAGCAACTCCAAAAAGGCTTTGCTGTGTACTAGGCATACCAGATTAAGATTTAGAAAGTGCTGTGTACAGAAGAACTTGGTTAGTACCAACAGATCAAACACATCACGAAGATCAATCTTTGCAATAGTGCAAAGTGACAGCCACACCACCTGGTACAGAATTTTTCTTTCAGATACTTCGTATTTGACACTCTCATTGTAGAAGATACAGCAGGAAATGCCATTAACTCCTCATTACAATTCAAGCCCCAAACCCACTCATTCCTAGATTCCTGGTCGAGATTGAAATGAAGTTTCCCAATCCCAGCCAATTATTCAGATAAGGTTCTTTGAGCTGTGTGTTTATCTGAACTCAGAGTCAACGACTCCATTCTCCCCCGCCCCCCACGCAGAGCAAAATGGGATTTCCCTCTTCCTGATAATTGAATCCAAAAGGGAAGCAAGTCATTAGAAATTTGACTTTTCAGGCAGAAAAAAAGCAAAGAGGCTGCTGGAATTCTGAACATTAGTAGAGCAGTGGGCTTTTCCCATCAGACCTAACACATTTAGTCAATAACAAGGACAAGTTAGATGACATGGATGATAGTGATGAAGAAAAAGCCACCAGCCTAACTGCTCTCTCTATAATATCTTGCAAGAAACACTCAGCTGTAACATGAAACAACGTTTACACCCCTAAGAAACAGATATTCTTCCCGGGCAACTACTCTCCAGAACAACTTTCCCAGGAATGTCAAGCTGACAGACTTATTTTTTGTAAGTAACTTGTGGGCACCTGTGGGGTTTTTTTCGGTGAGGCACAGTTGGCTATATAGGGAGAAACTGAGAGAGAGGGAACCTCACTTTCTAGAGCAGGTTTTCCCAACCAAGATTCCCTGGAACCCTAGAATTCCACGAAATAAAACAAGCTTTTTTCCCGAGCTGCAGGTAATTTTTATGGGTTTCCTGAGACCCGAAAAGCATTTCGATCGCTTCTTCAGGGCGAAAAGGCTGAGAGAGGCTGTTCTAGCGATCAGAAGAGGAGGGGGACTAGGCACATTTTATGGGGATCGCGACGAAGCGACCTCCCACCCACCCACCCACCGGGAAGGGCCGCGGTACTCCAAGGCCGGCTGAGGCCCACGGGGCCTCCAGGCGCCTCGGCCCAAGACGGGGCCCTGTCGCGGCGGGCGAGAGGGGAGGCCAAGGCCGACGACGAGGGGGACGGAGGTGCCCCAAACGGGGGCAACGAGAGACCAGGGGGCGTGAATCTCCCCATAGCGACGACGGCGACGCTCGTTGCTGCTCCACAGGGCGCCCGTTGGGCCTCCTCCGCTCCCGCGGCCGGGCCGCCCGAAACAGTCGCCTCGGCTTCCCCTCCACCGCGCAGCGGGCCGGACGGAGCGGGGTATGAGGAGGTCTCCTCGGCCCCGATCCCCCGAAGGAAAAGGAGGAGAAGGGTCCCCAGGCCTTTTCAAGCCCCCCGCTGGAGGCCGCCCAGCCGCCGCCGCCGCCCCCTCGCCCGGCTCACTCACCCTCTTCACGCCGCCGCCTCTTCCTCGATCTCCGTCGGCCGCCCTCCCGCCCTGGCAACACCCCGCAGCGGCCTGAAGCGCAGCTGGCGCCGGTCACGTCCTCCCGCTCCGGTGGCCTTTTTAATTAATTACTTAATTCCTCCGCGAGCGGCTCGCCGCCTGCCTCTCTCTCCCCCGGCTCTTCTTTCTGCTCGTCCTGCTCGCTCGCTCCTTCCCGCTTCCCCTCCCTCCTTCCCCTTCGTCCTCTCAGGCGGCCATCTTAGGCTCCATTGTTACTAAGGAACTTGGGGCCCGGAAACGGTGTGCCTGTTAACTAGGTAAGGGGGAAGGAGGAAGAACGCGCCTGCGCGCGGAGGACCAGGGAGGGTACGTCAGTTTCCGGCGCCTGCGCGCGCAGGCGGAGGAAGTGAGGTGTCGCGGCTTCCTTCCTCTACCCCCTCTTCACAGAACGCCGCAGGGACTCCGACGCCACCCGTATTGCGCGCATGCTCGGTGGCTGCCGCTTCACAGGTGCTGTCGGTGACGGCAATGTAGGCCAAAGGGAGTCAGTTGGAGTTCGAAAAACAACACCGCGCTGGCCATAGAGCGTGGAGGAATGAAGGAAAGAGCGGTTCGCGGCCCTGAGAGGGCGTCCATTTTGAACAGGAGCCGAACCAATCATGACGGAGGGAAGGCGGTGGCGTTTTTGGGGGCGATTTTGCCCCCAGCTGGCGAGGGGGAGGCGGCCGCGTTTCTGAGGGACGGAGCCTCCGCAGCCTGGGAGCCGTCCCGTGCCGTGTACGTATCGATGCGGCAGGCACGGTTCATGTGTACGGGTAGCGCACGCGGGCCGTTTCCGCACTAGCCTGTGAGAGCGCGATTATCCCACTTGGGACCGCCTATGGAATCCTGGGGCCTCCGAGGGCGCTCCCTAAACGGCAAACCCCGGGATGCCATAGGACGCTGAAAGTGGAATAATCGCGCTCTCACAGGCTAGTGCGGAAACGGCCACGCTCAGCGGCTGGCACCCTGGTGGTTGCTCGCGAGGAGAGCGGGCGCCTTCGATAGAGCGTTGGCGGGGGAAGCCCCCCGTCAGGGCTAACACCGCCCTTAGGCCGCTACGTGTATGCAGGCAATCTGCAGGGAGAACGGGGGAGGAAGCAGGCGCCCCCTTAGAAATACCGGAGGGGTGTTCCTCGCGTGTGCGCTGCCCTGAGTTTGCAGGAACTACCAAGGCCCTGGAGGGCTGTGGCTGTCGGAAACCTCTCATCCACCATAAGTGGAAGTTGGTGGCGAGCCGCAGCACCCTACCAAGCGAGAAAGAGGAAGGTTCTGAGGGATGAAGGCGCGGCCTTGTCTCAGAGCAATTGCTTTTCGCGAATTTAAAGAAAGAGATGAAGAGATTTCCCGAGGGATGGAGAAAGCCTTAGGTCGTTTCCACCCTACCCTTATAGAGCGGTTATTCCGCTTTCAACCTCCTGTGGAATTCTGGGATTTGTAGTTTATTGGGGCCCAAGAGCTCTCTGGCTGAGAATCCTAAAGGCCCATCCCTAAACTGCAAACCCCAAGTGAGATAAAGCACTATAACAGTGTATCATGGAAGTGGCCTTAGTTTGAGAGCAGTTACTTTTCTTTAATGTATGCGCATGAGAAAATATGTAACATGAGAACAGAGGTGTTTCTGGGATGAAGCAGCAGCTTAACTTGAAAGTAGTTGTACTTCCTGAATTTAGAAATGGTTGCTTGTGGATTTCTGGGGGACCAAGCTGCAGCCTCGTTTGAAAGCCTCTGTATTTCTTAAAACACACAGGTTAGCTTCACAACAAATTCTAAGGGAAGATGGGCAAAATTCATTCGGTTGACTTGACTACCCTGTTTTTGGTCTGCAAGTCATATGATTGGAGTTGTGATAATAGTTAGGAGTCAGTAGCGCAGTGGCTTGAGTGTTGGTCTGGAACTTAGGAATTCTGTGCTCTGTTCTCAAATGAGTCATGAAACACCCCTATCCAACATTCCACAAATGAAAACTGGGACACACATGGCCAGGTAACATTAGAGTGAGATCAGAAGAGTGTAGCCAGGCAACAAAAATGTTAAAGTTGTCCATAGGGAAGAACACCAAAAAGCTACTGTGTTAAATAGAGAAGCCCTGAAATGTATGTACTGAGTTTAGGAAAGCCTGGGAAAACAAGTCTACTGGGAAAAACAAGACTCCAACACTTCTGTTTCTCCCTCCAGCTACATTAAGCTGGTTTCCTTTGTTCAGTTTGTGGCTGAACTCAGCATATTGGTTATCTGTTATTTTGGGGTTTGTGGTTGTGTTCAGGAATTGGATTCCTTCTGGTGGTGGTGGTTGCACTGTTGTTAGCGGATTGTTAACTCCATTTACTATTAGCGCTGCATATTATTCTTGACTCTGCCTGCCATGCCCCCTGCCTCACCAGTCCAACTGGGCATCAAACGTTAGTGCTTATAACTATGCCACTAATGACACCTGAAGAGTCTTAGACCAAAGGCAGACTGGCCAAAATCTTGTTGTGGCCTTGTTGTTGATGTTGTTGTGTTCCTTCAAGTCATTTCCAACATATGGCGACCCTCAGGCAAAACTATCGTGGGGTTTTCTGGGGATGAGAGTGTCTGATGAGCCCAAAGTCACCCAGTGGGTTTCCATGGCTGATCAGGGAATTGAACCCTGGTCTCTGGGGTCATAGTCTGACATTCGCACCACTATACCATGCTGACTCACCAGCGGAAATGCTGTTATGCAAGTAATTGCACTTTCTCAGGTAGTGCAAGGGTGGTGTCTTTGGGTTTGTGGAACCCCTGTGATGGCAGGGTAAACCATTGGGCAGTTGGTTGTACTGTCTAGGAGGCTCCATAAGGGCAGTAAAGAATTGGATTGACTGTTGTGCAACAGGAAAGTGCAGGGCAGTATCAATCTTTTCTGCAATTGGTTGTGTGATGGTGTTGAGTCTAATAACTCCAGCATAGCCATGGTTTGCATAACTTTGCAATAGGTAAATGGTGAACAGGGTATCAGCCTAGATTTTGACAAGCCAAATCTAGTGAAAGTTAAAAGCAACAGCCCACCCACACTGTCTGAAACTAGCATTCCTTGTACAAATAAATGAAACTTAAAAGCAACAGCAACTATACTGAGCACACCCACGCTGTCTGAAACCAATATTCCCTTTACATTGCTGTCAGGCAGTGCTATATTGTTTGTGGCTGTTGAGGGCCCTCGAATCAATCCTAACATGGCAACCGCATCCTAAGGTTTTCTTGGCAAGCTTTCTTCAGAGGAGGGTGGCCAGTGGGTTTCCTTGGCTGAACAGGGACTCAGACCCTGGTCTCACAGAGTCCTGGGCCAACTCTCAAACCACTATACCATGCTAGCTCTCACACGTGCTATAAGCAGGATGGTTTTTAGGCCAGAGAACTCTTGTTTCTGCAAAACCTGGACTGGATTTTTAAAATATATTACATTGAATCTTCCAGTGCCCTGGTCAAAAATATATAGAGGCAGAAAGGCCTCTTGTTTAGAAGGATGATTCATGGGGGACCACGGCTGAATTGTGGAGCACCTGCTTTCCATACAGAAGGCTCAGTACCTTAGGTATCAGGTAGGAACCGAGGCGATTAAAAGGATGATTCACAACCTGTTAAGCCTGAGCCCTTAGACATTAAAATGATTTAGCTGAATAACTCTGGTTTAACTGGTTCTGCTTTAATGCAGTTTGGCAGCTCCCACAAAACCAGCAGCCCAAAGTGCTTCACACACCACTTGGAGGTATTAGCTTCTCCCCCACCCAGGGCCTCTGCAAAGGGAGAGATTGTCATTGAAATGTGAATTGCTATCTGGGATAAGTACCCTAAATGCCAGGCTGAGAGGAGTGCCAGCCTCATCTGTTGTCTGCAGCTGTTCTGACTGCAGCTAATGATCCCCTCTTTCCATTTCATTTCTTTCTGAGGACATAAAAATAACCACCCCCATGAAGCAACACACTAAACCTCTGAACACACAGAAGGAGCAAGATGCATCCAGCTCAGACATGGGAGGTAGACTTGCGCTTGGGATTGGTTAGGACTGTTTGGAAAACGAGCCTAAGACTGGCTGAAAGACACAGCAGCATGAGAGATGGTGCCTCAGGGCTCAGGGTTGCAGGAGGGACTGCCAGAATGAGCTGCAGCCATTAACTTTGTTATTTTAATAAGTCACAGTTAATGAAAGCGTTCACCCTGCTCAGAAAACAGTCTGTTAATATTTGTAACTGCATTTATTCTACGTAATTCCTTTAATATAGGGGGAAAGTGACATTATTGTTGAGGTCCTGGGAAAAGGGTGTGTTTGTGGTGTTTGGTTTATAGAATCACAGAGTCTTACAGTTGGAAGGGACCACAAAGGTCAAGTAGTCCAACCCACTGCTATGCAGGAATACACACCTAAAGCAGTCTTGAAAGATGCCCATCCAAACTGTTTCAAAAAAAAAAACCACTTCCGAATGTTTAGATGGAATCTCACTTCTAATTTGAATGCATTGGTTTGTCTCTGGGGCAGTAGAAAATAAGCTGGCTCCATCTCCAACACGACATCCCTTCAGATACTTAGAGACAGCTACTACATCACCTCTCAGTCCTCTCTTCTCTGATCTGAACATAACCATTTCCTTGCTTCACAAGGCTTGGTTTCCAGACCTTCGATCATCTTGGTTGCCTTTTTCTGAACATGGTCCAGCTTGTCAGTATACTTCTTAAACCGTTTTGCCCAGAACTGGACACAATATTCCAGATGAGGTCTGGCCAAAGCAGAAAAGAGTGGCATTGGTACTTCCCTTGATCTGAACACTATATTTCTGTTGATGGGGCCAAGAACTACATTAGCTTTTTTGGCTGCCGCATCCCACTTTTGACTCATGCATGCCATGTGGTCTACTAAAGACTGATGAATTCTTTTCACCTGTAATGCTTCCATCCTTTATTTTTTAATTTCATTTTTTCTGCCTCGATGTACTACCTTACTTCTTTCAACAACTATCTTTGGTGAAATTCATTTTGTTGGTTTTGGTCCAGGTTCCCAGTCTCTCAAGGTCATTTTGAATTCTGTTCCTGCCCTCAGGGGTATTTCCTACCCTCCCCCTAATTTGGTGTCATAAATACAGCCCTGGAGTGGAAAGAAACTCCCTGTCCTAGATGTGCATAACTCCTTATAATTGTTGATTGCTTTCACACAGACCCTAGTGGAAAACATCTATTTCCCCGTTTACTGATGGGAGCCTCCACTGAAGCTAAGATTGGCAGACAAAGCTGAAAACTCCCCACACACCTTTTTTGAACACACCACTCACAAAAACACACCAGGTTTTTGAGCACAGCCCTGTCCGAATAACCAAGTCCAGGTTCTTGTGCACTTTCTGCCTTATTCTCCAGCATCTGTCATTGTGGAAACATTCCCAAACATCTTAGCCCAGCAAATGTTTCACCATTGGTTAGGCATCAGGCTAAACTTATTTTGTTTGCTCAGACCAGTTGCTGCCGTGTCCCTTCAAGTAATTTTCAATTCATGGTGACTCTGAGTGGGCTCCTCTTGGCAAAATATTTTATTCAGAGGAGGTTTGCCACAGACTTCTACTACATATGAGAGAATGCGTTTTGCCTAAGGTGCCCCAGTGGATTTCCATGGCTGGCAATTCAAACTGTGCTCTCTTGGAGTCCTAGTCCAGAACTGGGATTGCTACACTACACTGGCTCTCCTTATATTTTAGTAGCTAGTGTAAATTGCAGGTACTCAATGCCAGTTCCATCCATTGGAGGGCACTGTGCACATGTAAGGTAGCCAATATAATTCATATTGTTTGTTCAACTCAATGGTGCGGATTTATCTTTCTTAGAACAAAATGACCCTCTTTCTTACCCATCATGTTTCCTGCCCTATTGGTTCCTCTCTTTAGAAGCATCTGACAAGGCAGGGGATTTCTTCCCTAGCTCCATGAGATGTTACAAGTAAAGGGCAAGTTTTGCACCACAGTGAAGGTTTGGAGAATAGTTTGTGCAGAGCCCGCCTGTCTTTCCATGGCTGCCATCACAGATTCTATGGCCAGAAATCTGCCACTTGTCACTCAGAACTGAAGGCTGAAGAACAAAGCAGTTGGCTAGAAAGCACTGTGTGCCCACATTATAGTTCTGAGAATTTCACTCAACATTAAGGAAGGAAAATGGAGGCAGAACCAAAATTAATAGATGCTTATGCTCTGGATGTGCAACTTTTAGCTTACTTCAGACATGAGATGGACTGAAATATTTTGCAGAATCCTATAACTGCGGCAGCCTGGAATAAAGGTGCAGCCTGGACATTTTCCTACCTGAGATTTCCGCTCTTCCCTTTTCACAACTTCCTCTGTCCAAAGGTCTCCTCCTCCAACAGAAAATGCTTCCCTTTCTCATTTCTTGCTCCATATGCTTGGCTCTGCCTTCAAAAAAGGAATGGTGGAGAGCTACCTCAGTTACGTCTTCCATGTCACTCCTTCAGAACCAGAAACCACTGCTCTGGATTTTGATCTAAACTTCAAAGGAGCCATCCAGGATGCTGAACCTATTTAGGAGAGAGCCCTTTTAATGTTCGGACTAAAACCCAGAATGGGTCCACAGTTTCACTGACACAAAAACCACCAGCTCTTGCTGCTGCTCAAACATACCATTTCCAAGAAGTGCTCAGTATCTGTAACCCAGAATAACTGGGAGCTGAGCTGTAATTTCACTAAATATATTGAGCATGCAGGCGCTTTTTTTGCCAGCCCCTTGACATGTTCCTTATAAGGAATGTTGCCTGCAAGCAGGGAAACTTGTCTCTTCTCTCTACAGCATGATCCAAGTGACCTCAGTCCCCATTCTGCATGTCTGAGAACCTCTTGTAACAACAGCAATCGTCCCCACTCTTTATTTAAAAAAGGCTCATAGATGCAAGGGGATGCAGTTTTGATCTAACAAAGTACAGGGGAATATGCTGGTGCTAAGGTCTTCCAGTGCCTGAAGTAGGGTGGGGGTAAAGGGCCACTGCTGTAACTACCCCATACCTTGTTGCTATTTACCTAGCCTTTGTCCACATTGGTGATGATTAATAGAAGAATTGCATTCAGCACTTTGGATAGCTCATTTAAAGTGTATACTAAACATTACATTTTAAGGTTTGAACTAAACCCCAGAGCAGATTCATGGCCTCACTGATACACGAAATAGCTGAGGAACTAACTCTGAGAGCCTGGTATTGTTGGTGGGCTGTCTGGGAAAACTGCCTGTGCTATGGCATTTGGATAATAGTCAGTTTGGGAGAGTGAAAGAGGAGCAATTCTGTTGAATAGCAAGCGCGCTCTCAAGTTAGAATGTATATAAGTGGCAAATAACACCATCCCTGGTGGTCTGCCTCCCTCCTGGTATGCTAACTCCTGTACAAGACTGTTCCTCCACTATCATGGCTTGCAATTTAGTAGGAGAAAAGCCCAGTAGCTGTTTCCTACATGTCTAGCAAATGATCAAACTGCCACTGATCTTAATCTGGGTATATTTAATTAAAATTAATTACTGGCATCCTTTTAGGCTATTACAATGTTGTAGGCTAGACTTAAAACCTCCTATTTCATATTCACCTTAACAATTGTGAGGCTGTTGCCCCTCAAGCCTCCCCTGAAAAGCTGGGCAGCTGTAACAAGCAAAGGAGTTCTGCAGGACTGGTGAGCAGGGTGCTGAAGGGTAACACATCCAGCCCTCTCCTACCAGCAAGATGAAGTGTGACCAAGGCATTGCAACAAGACTCTGCAGGGGTCCCTCCTTCTGCTCCTCAAATCACAGCTTTCCGGTGGGAGGGGGCTGGACACCTTAATCTTCAGCACCCCAGAATGCCTTCATTTGGTATAGCTGCCTGCCTTTTAAGGTGGGTTTAGGGGGTCAGATTGGGAAACGGAGCACAGCCATCATTGTTAATTTAGTGAAAAATGTGTGTTGTCTGTAACAGCTGAAAACTGACCTCCTAGTACTATCAAAGTTGCTTTTTAACTAAGGGGAAAATTGCAAAAAGAACTGTTAATGTAGTCATAGTTGATGTCAAAAGAAGACATTTCTCCAAATTGAGGGAACTGGCAAAAGGAAGTTACGAGGAAAGTCACAGTGCTCAGATCTCCCCAGCGTGCTCAATGTTACTCAAAAGCGCAATGACAGAGGTGCAGTTAGTATGTATATAACACATCACTAAGGGTCACACAGGAAGTCTGTGAGGGCACCAGCGTGGTTAGCATGCCATGTCAGCGATGCTACCAGAGAGAGAAAAGGACTTCCTTCAGAAATCAAAAGGTCTCACCCAAGCAAGGCAAACAAAAAGAACAAACTGGCACAAAAAAATAATAACAGAAACACCACCATTTAGTAATACAATGCCTATGAATCTTTTTTAATCCCTTTTTGCATCAAGCAATAATAAAGATTACTTTCAAAACATCAGGACTAGGAAGCTGAGTAGAGGTGCACTAGCACCCTTGGGTGGCAGTGGAGTTAGAGAACTAGTCAATGAGGATAGCAGGCTACAGAGCAGCTACGTGCCTTATTTTCATCTGAGGTGACCTGGGGAAATTACAGCCCAGTTAGCTTAATATCTGTTCCAGGAAGAGTGGTGAAAAGTATTGTTAAGCACAATATTACTAAGCTGGTGGAAGGACATGCCTCATTGAAAAAGAATAAGCAAGGCTTTTGTAAAGTGAAGGGCCATCTCACTAATACTTGAAAGTTTTTTGAGAATACCACAAACACGGAGAGAAGTGATCCATCAGATTTTGTTCACGCGGACTTTCAACAAGCTTTTTGAGAATGTTCTTCTTCAGAAACTTGTGCACAAACTTAATAGTTCTCTTTTAGATCAAAAACTGGTTAAAGAATGTGAAAAAAAAAATGATGAATTTGTTCATATGGAAGGCTATAGCAAGTTGTTTCCTCCAAGGGTCTGTCTTGGGCCTGGTGCTTTTTAATCTGGTCATGTCTGTTTTGGAAATGAGGTGAGCAGCTACATGGCCAAAGAGTTAGTTGTTTGGGATAGGATAAATGATAACTAAAATGGGATAACAATCTCCAAAAGGATTTCTCTGAACTGTGTATGTTGTTATTTGCCTTCCAGCCATTTCTGACTTACAGTAGTCCTAGGGTGAACCCGTCACAGGGTTTTCTGGGGTTGAGAGTGTGCCCAAGGTCGTCCAGTGGGTTTCCGTGGCTGAGGGGGAATCACACCCTGGTCTCCAGGGTTATAGTCCAACACTCAAACCATTAGACTTCACTGGTTCTCAAAAGCTGGTGTGCACTGAGTTAAAAAACCAAATCTCCAAACACTGAAGCTAAATGGTGGAAGATTCAGGACAGGTAAAAAGGAAATGCTTCTTCACAAAGCACATAGTTAAACTCTGACATAAAATTCAATGATACCATCTTGTTAGTTATTAAAAAGGAAGCCCAGTTTCAAAAGCTTAATCTCAACAGCTCTTAATAGAAACCCAGTCTCTCCTTCTAATTGGGTGGATGTGGTAGGGTGGAAAGTTGTGTTATCACCGCTGAGATACTGATACTGTTCCCAGGTTGCACACGCTTCCAGAACACCCCTCCTCAGTGACTGAGATTTTCTCTGTGCAAGAATCCAAATTCACCCACAGAATCTACCGTCGCTTTTGATCTAACGTTCAGATCAGAACTTCTGTACACCTGAGGTTGATGCTACTGCTTTTGCCACTTACTGCTGCTTCTTTGTGTTGTAGACAAGACTAGTTTGGCTCTGGTTAGGGAGCAAGGAAGGCGATTTTACACGTCCCATTTGCTAAGCATTTAAATAACTGCATTCTCTTTGGTAGGCAGAGCGTAGAAGGAAACCATTTCTCATGTCACAGAGGCTAGGATGATTAGAATAGGTATTAAGGTGGCTTTCAGTCAAGGTACAGCTGAGTAGCCTTTAAGCAGAGGTAATCTCATAATGGAAAACGGGATATGGAATAGATGTTAAATTTAATCCTTACTGGAATATGATGGTGCTTGGCTGTTCTGGGTGGAAGGTTTGCTACTGCCTCTGAAACAGAATTCAGCAAGGAATCATTCTCTGCTCAGCTGCTTTGACACAGGAGGAAAACTAGGTATGGAGCTGAAGTTGCTAAAACATATAGAAACACATTGACTGTAAAACAAGTTACAAATTCCATATTGTAATTTCTTTATTAGGCCAACCAAAAAGGTGCATACTCTTCTGTGCAAACATTTGAGACCACAGATCTCTCCATCTTGTTTGCCTGAGGAAGAAATTAATGGTCTAAAAGTCAGAGAGATTGTTGGGTTTTTCTTCCCTGGGGCTAGTGAAGGTTTTACTATAATCTAGATTTGGACCATTTATTGTTTGTTAGAAGTATTTTTTACCCTGAACAAACACCATAGGCAAATATACACACATAAACACGCACAGAGATACAGTGTCTTAAAATGTATTAAGAAATAGTGTTTTAATTTTGCTTGTTTAGACAATGAAAATTCAAATTTCTGCTCCATGTTCCATCTTGTCTGACCATGCTTTATGAAGGTGGGTAAACCTGCCTCTGGGTTTTGAAGCTGTGTTTAAATTGGGGCTGCAGGCTGGGAATTATGGGACTGAATGTTTCCCCTGCTGGATGTTGTTGGATGCAGTTTTAAAGAGGTTTATTGCATAAAACATCACAGCTCACCTTTTCCAGAGAAATGTGCAGATGCTCTCCAGAGGGACCAGGAGAGGAGGAGGTGGCGGTAGCAGCAGCTAGTCCTAAGGAGGCTTATCTGGGTGAGCTGGTTTAGACAACAGTTCCTCTTCAGAGGAGCACACAGCCAGAGAGCAACTGGTAAGAACTGCGTTCTTGTGCTATGTCTTCACCAGCAGGTTTCCCAGGTGGCGAAAGGAGAAGAGGAGAGCGATGGGCAGCACATCTCCTGCTGTGTCTTTTGCAGAAAGTAGCAAGAGGGCACAAAAGGAGGAGAGGCACCACATCTTCTGTAAAGTAACTAGCTGCATGATTAATTTTTTTTAAAAAAAAACAGCCCTTGCACAAGACACCCAGAAAATTCTTTCAGATCAATCACACATATATCTCCAGCATGGAAATGCTTTGTGGAGATTGCCACAATTCCTGCAGGACTGTCTAAATAAGATTCCACATTTTTCTTGAATCCAGTTCATGGGGATGACTGATACTCGCACAGTTTTAATCATATATTCACTTTTAAACTTGTCTTCCACACTGAGTCTAAATTTGTAATTTCATACAAAGTAGGTCCCCTGTATTGATGGGGAATACATTCCCGGATTTATGGCTGCGACGGACCTACTGTACGGGTGTATGGATCTACACACACGGCCCAGCATAGCAAAGTAGTTCCACCTGCGGAACAACACAACAGCTGGCCATTCAAAGGTCTGCCTACATCCTAGTAACCAGTCATGAAATTATCACATCAGTGCTGAGATCCTCCAGAGGTCTAAGTGGCGGATGTGTTTATTTCACACCTGCTTATAGGGACACAGCCAGCCACTTCTCCAGTGTCTTCCTCCCTCCACCACCAGGCATGGAATAGCCATGGGGCAAGGTGGTTCAGTGGCTCTGTAGCAAATCCAGGATGGGGCTTTGGTCGGTGTGGAGGGAAGAAGGGAGTACCGTCTTGACCAAACAAGACACACAAAGGTGGAAGGTGGACTGTGTGCTCCACTAACAGGATGCCAGCTATTCTCTTTCACACACATACACTCTATTTGTAACCTGATTTGTTACACTAACCACTGTCCTTTTCCACTGGATTCTTACACAATGGGCTTTGGGAAACTTTTTAAGGGCTTTACTGTACTTTTTAAAAATTCTTTTCCTCTTTATTTTTAATGACTGATTTATTTTGTTCTTAATGTTAAAACACTACATTAAACGTTAGTGCAACTGTATTTTACTTACAAGCTTTTAACAGTTTTTTTTTCTATATTGTGTGCATTCTAATCTTCCAAGCCACCTAGAGTCCTAGTTTGGGGCAGAAGGGGGAGTATTAAATACATATATATGCTTGTAGGTTGTAGTTCACAGAAAATGTGAGGGTTTTCGGTGCTACAAGGCTCTTTTATTTTTCCTGCAATAGAATGACAGTGTTACCTGTCTCTCTGGATATTCATTGGGGTTAATTCCTGATAACCCAGTGTGGTGTAGGGGTTCGAGCACTGCCCTAGAAGATGCCAAACCTCCTCTGAACAAACCTTGCTAGGAAAACCTTGGCTATTACTGCACTAGCCTGTTATAGCGCGATGATTCCACTTTCAACATCCTCTGGAATCCTGGGGTTTGCAGTTTTGGGAGGGGCCCGCCGGCCCCTCCCGAAACTGCAAGCCCCAGGATTCCAGAGGATGTTGAAAGCGGAATCATCGCGCTATAACAGGCTAGCGCGGAAATGGCCCTTGTGGAAGGCTCTCCGTAGGGTCTCCGTAAGTTGGAAATGTTTTGAAGGCACACAACAACAACCGAAACAACTGGTAAACAAAACCAGTTTCAAAAGCAGTGGCAGCCAAGAAGGGCGGGGTTATTTTGCGAGGACAGAAAGAAGGAAAGAGAAGAGTTAACAATTGCTATTCCACCAGCTACAGGATTTACTTTTGAAGCCAGAGTTGTTTCGAATACAAGCCCAAGCTTACTGCCAAGACAAGAAATGGCGAACTGCAGACAGTAACTAGACTGCCCCTCACCACCAGCATATCTGTTACTCAGTAAAGAGTGTCTGATTTCTTCGCATACATCATCTTAAAATGAGATTTTTATTTTTATTTATTCCATAAACAATATAACAAAACTCAGCAAGTTAACAATATGACATTTTCACCGTACAGAGTCAGTCACAAATATTTAAAACCTTTGCAACAAGAACAACAAAACAAAAAATATTACAAGAATAATTTACAAGAGGATCTATAAAACAGCAAAGCGCTCACAAATTTTGTCCAGTTTCCTTTACACAATATCACTACACTCTTTCACAACATTTCTTTTTATTACAAAATTCCCAACAAAAGTTTTAAATTTTTTTCTTTGTATTTTGGTTTTTAAAACCAGAAACCTTTAAGTATACATCCTTTTACTAGCACCCAGAGAGGGGCGCCAAAAAGGGGGAACCTCACACATACAAACACTTCACAGCACTTTTCTAAGAAAAATATACACTTACAAAATATTTTACAAATTGGCACACTTAAAAATATACAAGATTTTGTAGGCGTCTTAGAATGATCCTTAAGAATTATACTTCAATTGATTCTACAGAATATTTATAAAGCTTGTTCTAAAAGAAAAACCAAAAAAACCAAAAAGGCAAATTATTCCCAAACATGTTAAAATTGCAGTGTACACTGTTAAAACAGAAATGGATATGTTACATTCATTTAAAGGGCCATAGAGGATTACCGTAATGCTCAAGGGGGATCATAGTTTTCTTTAGCACCATAAAACAGTAGCAACTTACTCAAGAGGTGCCCCTGGTTCTATGGAAGTCAACTTAAGGAGGAGTACATTCAAATCTCTGCAGGCAGCAGTTTTTTCGTTTTTTTGTTTTTTTTTTAAAAAAGGTACCCACAGCAAGGGCTGCAGGACATGAAGCCAAGCATCTCCTTAGGTTTCTACCCTGCTTCCTAAGTGGGAGTAAAAGACCAAAAGAGTTGAACTGGGACTTTCCTTAACTATCTCACAGTTTCTAAATACACCCCTTTGTGCTTTTTAAAGTGTCCGTTATCCTATCTCTAGAAGGGCAGCTACAACTACAACTAAAAAGGCCCTCTCCCTTCCGCCCACGTGCCCCTAGCCACAGCAAGTGTTCACTGGCTCAGCACACCTGCCCTGGTGGTCCAGCTTTCTCCAGTTTCCTCCCCTTTGCTCTAAATGCAGTGTGTTCCCCACCCGCGCCCACCCTCCCTCCAATGGCTGTTACTCCATTGTCATTACTGTCACCTATTTACCTGAGAAACAGATTTATGTGGTTTTTTTTAAATGCCTTGTTTCAAACAAAGATACTACATTTTAATTCTCCTCCACCCACCCAACCCTGTTTTTGCATCTTAAAATAAAATGTTGACCCATTAGAGACAGAGAGGGTCTCAGTCTCAAACGGAAGCTGGGGAGGCTCAAGGTTTAGCCCTTCCTCGGATGTCTTTAGAGGCAGGGATGGAGGGCAGGTGATAGTGGGGTGGTCCATCTGCTCTGGTTTTTAATCTGAACTTTGAAGCAGCTCTCCAAAGTGTGGAGTGCTAGGGCTCAGGTAATACATTTGGCACCATGGCTAGCTGCTGTAAAATCTGGATGAAAACCCAGAGGGGTTCCACGGCATCTTAACAAAGGCGTCACCAGCTGCTGTGGGGAAAGGGGAATCACATTGTGTGGAGCTTAGAACATAAAAGCTTCAGATGGAAAAATCTTAAAACTGTGGTTCGCAGGCCCGATTCCTTCCACACATATAACACCAGCTCAGGCATAGATGCAGCGGTGCAACGGCGAGGCAGCCGAGGAGGGAAAGCCGTTTTGTGAGAGGGAACCAAGCTCATGGTGTGGACAGTTATTTTACTTTCATCTCTGGCAAAACAGTTTAGGGGAGATCTTTCCTCTGTTTGACCACAGCTAAATCCAGATCCAAAAAGAAAGTATCGTAAAAGCCCTTAATTAGCCAAGTTTCAAACTGCTTGCCTCTCATCTGTCTCCAGCCTTTTTGAGCGTCTCATGTTAGACAAGGTTGGGTTAGACGCTGCACTGTTCCACCCACCGTTGTCACATTTTGTTAAAATGCTTGGTCCATTCTTTTACCACCATTTTAAAAAATGGGTGGCAACAGTGACCTGTGGAATAAGTAAGGAATACTTGGTGTGATACTTTTAAAAAAATTTGGATCTTACAGTTGAGTACAAAAAAATGCTGCATGGCAACAATTGTGACAGGAGGCTGCCAGTGGCTATAGAGTTCACAGTTTTCTCCATTCAAAATACAAATGGTGGCCGGGAAAAGACTGGACCTTTAGTCTCAAATGCATGGAAGGGAAAGCCAGAGTTTGAAACTGAGATGCAACCTCTACTTTTGTGCTTGGATTTTGACACTCAAGGTTTTGTTTTTGTTTTTTAATAACCTTAACAAGTGGTCTTTACTCTCCCATTCAAAGGCTGAAAACATGAACAGTTTTGCACAGAGATGAAGGCAGCTCAAAGGTGGAGTCAGTGTTCATCATTTGTACATTCATCCTACCTGTTACATAGCGGGAACAGGTTCAGTCGGAAGCCAACAGTAGGAGAAAAGAAGGATTTGTATAGGACACAGGAAATTATCCTAATGACCCTCTACCTTTTTCAGAACTGCCTTAACATGAAAGCCCTCCTACGCTGTGAAACAAATCTATCCCAAAGACTCACAAGGGTCTGTTTTGGACCAATGGAGGATTTGGTTGGAATGCCAGAAGAAGAGCTCCAGCTGGCCCTCCAAGCAAACATACAGACAGCCCTTCAACACCAGAGCTCCTATTCATAGGCTTTTATCTATTCAGGCCCTTCCTTGCCTGTATTATTGTAGTTTGTGCAACATTCTCCAAAGGATTGTCAGTCCCTTCCTTGCTTCATAACTATGCCAACTTTCTCTCCTCTTCCCTGTATCTCCCATTGTCCAAAATGCCCCGGGAGCTTTGAGGGCAACAGTTCCAATGTGATGCAAGCTAGGCACAACTGGTTAAAGGTTGCAAAGAAGAGGAACACGGCCTGGACTTAAGTCACACAAACAGGCATAGCAGCACAGAAGAAGAAAATGGAGGAGGTTGTTGTATTATAGAAGGAAGCTGGGTCCCTAAGCTGCTCTGTTAGATCCTTCCTAAGTTTAGGGGAGCAAAGCAATGAAAAAGAACCATTAAATCAAGCCAACAGGTGGTGAAGGCAGGGATTGGGTTTTTGGCAAATGCGGGACCAAGAAAAGGTGCGCATGACAATGTTATACTGAGGTAGCAGTAAGGGAGGTGTATCACCATGAAGGTGGGGTTGCCAAAATGTTGGGTTCCACAGGGTTTCCAAGGACAGAGAGGAAGAGACAAGACTGTGCGTGTAGGAAATCAAGCAACACCACGGCAGGTGGAATGTGGAAATAACATCTAACAGAGTCAGCGGCAAAAGCTCTTAGAGGCTCGTTGCCCCAATGTGTGTGTGTGTGTACGGAGAGGTGTTGCCAAATCTACTCCTAATTTCAGTCCAAACTTTAAAGGTTGGCCTTTGAACAGAGAAAAAGAGTGGCTGGGGTTGGGTAGGGTGGAGTGGAGTGGAACTTTATGTAGGTACCAGTAGAGACCCAAATCCTATCGTGGCATCCTAAGATGGAAGGCTAAGGCTGGCAATCTTGTGGTATACTCGACACCTTCCTTCTGCTGCCTGCTTCTAAAACATGCCCTGGCACATGGGAATAGTGGGGTGGCACAAACAGCAGAGCTTCTCCCAAAAGGGGCACAAGTCCCAGTTCAGAATGACTTGGGAGCACCCTGCTCTGCCTGAAAAACCAGCTACGGCAATGGTTCTTAACCTTTGGTTCTCCAGGTGTTTTGGGCTTCAGTCTCCACAATCACTCACCATTGGCCAAGACAGCTGGGGCTTCTGGGCCTTTAAGCCCAAAACGTCTGGATGACCAAAGGTGAGAACCACTGATTATGGGATACCCCCACCGCAAGGAGCCTCCCTGTTGATTTGGGCAGGATAGTACACAGAAAGACACACTGACAGTCACAGCTTTGCCTCGTTAAGTCAAGCGGGGCTCATTCAAGTGTGCAACCGGCCACTCCTGCCTCCTGTCCAACCTTAACCAGAGGTCCCCATCATGGAGCATCACCTACTGGCCTACCCTGGCACCCACGGGTGCTACATTTCCCTCAGGACAATTCCTAGGAGATCTTGGAACCAATCCGCCAAGACTTGAAAGCAAGCAGAGCTAACACGTCAAAGAAGAGCCGACGCCTCTTCCTTCCACCTGCAAATCAGGGAGCGTATTGCTATCAGAGTCACGGCAAAGCAGCCTCGAGGTTCAAGTATTAGCATTTATTCTGTGATTTCAAGAAAGAAGGGCCTGAACAAAGGCCCAGACAACCTCAACCACTGTGATTTTTTTTTCCATAGCTCTTCTGCGAGGAAATAATTGGTTTCACTAATCTAATATGAAGGCTTTAAAAAATAACAACACACCCATCTTAAGCTCCGTTATTAGCTGAACAGAGGAAATACCTGCTTGAACAAGGACACATAGTGAAACCTGCACGTGTCTGGGCGTAATCAGGAGAAGACGCTGGCCATCCTGATTAAGCTCGACAGAAAGAAATGGTGAAACAGGACTTGGCTTAGTTCAGCTTTAAGTCCCTGCTCATTTCAGTGTTTTACTTTCCTCCATCAAATTGCTCTCAAGTCCCCTTTCACATTACCATTTTCTAGTGCATCAAGTCTTAATATTATCTGCCTCTGCTTCCAAAAGGTTTCCAAGCTGACAGGCCTCTTGCATTGTCAAGTTTTAATTATATAATCAGCAGCAAAATGCACAGGCTCTGGCTCAGGTACACAAGAAATAAAATAATTGCAAGACCTTTTTTTTTTCCCTTGGAGGGAGGTTTGGGGCAGGGCTCAAGGTTTAAAATAAGGCCTTTTGAAAATTACACTTCATTCAGCAGCCAGCACTTATTACTGTCTTGAAAAAGCACATTATTTTTATTTCTTCTTATTGTTGTTGTTGTTATATTTCTTGGATCTGGCCCCCAATTTGGTGAGATCATCAAGAGTTCCACCTCCTTTTGCATGATACGCTACAGAGTCAACATACAAATTCATAATTGCATCAAAAACATTTTGTTTTGCTTTGTTTTTACAAACCGTCAACGAATATTGTCACTGCAAAGGTTAAAACATTTAGAAAACACCAAAATTTGGACCGGTGAGCTCTTCTGCTAGGAGAAGAATAAAAAATGGGTACAAAACAGCTCAGAATGATATACCAACACAGTACCTATGAAATGCATTAGTTCTGGTTTTTCTCACTACATTTAGAATTTATCCCAGGTTGCATTACAAAATATAGAAAACCGATACAAAGGATCAACAATACAGCTTGAAATTATCTTCAGCGAAAGGTTTTGCTTCAAATTAGAACAAGTGATAAGACAAAAACAGCTGCTTTCCAATCATTTGAGTTTCCATGTAAACTTACCTTGAGTAGATACTGTTTAATATCTGAAATCCTTCCATAAAACCCTTTTCCCAGGTTAAATTTTGAAGTTTTGTCAGTACTTTCCAAAGGGGATTATATTTTCCCAGTTCCCATGCTAAAGTCCTTCCCACCCCACCCACCCCCAGCAAGAAACCCCTAACTCTTATAGTGTTACAAACCACAGGGCAAAACCTATGAAATGAGGTAAGTCAATTTGGCACACATATTTTATGATGTCCATAAAACTTTTGGTACATTGTATTAAGTGATCGACATCATTTTCATTGCAGTTGATTTCAAGAGAAGGGTGGCTCATTGTGATCATTGGAATGTTTCCAGTAAATTAAAAAGGCAAGAGCAAAACCAAACCAAACAAAAGCCCCAGAAAAAAACACTCACAACCCATTGTTGATTAGAGATGTAAAAATATGTACAGTACAACACTTGTTCAGAGTTTGGCACAATTTGTGTGGTTGTTGTGGATAATAGTGCATCAACAACTGTACAACAGTACGACTTTTGAAACACAGGGAATAACCATGTCAGATTTGCTTCCAAAGAATAAAAAGTCCCACAATTTCAAACTTTAGATTTCAGCACTTAACACTTCAACATTATTACAAGGCATTGTTATGTTTTTTTTTTTCCTTTTTTGAGCAAGGAAAGAGGGTGGGAAACCAAAGGAAAATAAAGGGGGGAACAACCCAAGCAAGCATCAAACGTCTTTCTAGAAAAAGGTGTCTCTTCTTCAAATACAGGTAAAATCAAAAATGCTGTTTCTGCTTTAAGAAGAATGTAGTCTGTTTCCCTGCAGAAAAACCAAACATTTTATGCCACCTTAGTTAGCTTGTGAGGAGTCAATGTACGCTCTAACTTGGATAGAACAGATGAAGCTTTATGGTACAGGTTAGGATATAAACAGCAGAGGGGGCTACAAAGCACACAAGATTGCCACATGGCCATCAAGGAGAAATGAGTTGTCATTTTGCAAACTAAAGACCCTTTTTTGTCTGGATATGTCGGCTGTTTTTTGTTTTGTTTGTTTTTGGATGCATAACCTCTTTTTTGTATTCTATTTTTTTTTTTTTACAAAATGTTCCCCAAAAAAGTCTTTTCCTTTTTTTGTGTGAAACAATTAGAAAAGAGCACATAATTAACCCTTTTTAAAAAAGAAAAAGGAATTAAAAACTCAAGAAGCCCAACAGCAAGAAAAAAGGAACAGCCTTGTTAGTTTGTTTTTAACCCCAGCCAAGCCAGAAAAAGAAAAAAAAAAAGATTTTTTTTTTTTAGGTAGCTTGCAAGAAATAAGTATTTTCATGCACTTTTGAGAACAAAAACGAGAACAACGACAACAAAAATAAAAGACCTGTAAAAGGGGGAAGTGTCTCTCTTTCATGCAACTCTCGCTTTCACAGGGAGGAAAAAATGAGGAAGAATGGGCTTAGCAGGTAGTAGGGAAGTTAAGGGAGCATTCCGGCCCGTGTGGTTCAGCATTACCTCAGTTTCTCAAACGCAGCTGTCACAGACGGCTCCCGCTCCGTTCTCTTTCCTTTACAGTTCTCATCCCTCAAGGACTTAGACGTCGATTTATGCCGGTACAGCTTTTTATGGGTAGGCTCATTTTTGGCTAAAGTGCTCAGGTTACTATAGCTTTTATCAAAAAAGGGCGAGTGAATGTCCGTGGCATAGCTGGTTGAGCAGTTGGGGCGTCCGGGGTCGCACGAGGCAGCTCGGCCGCCGGTTTTGCTCACGCCTTTGCTCCCCGGCTTGTGGCTCTTTCCCGTTCCCGGCGAATTGCCGTTCACCTTTTTCTTGGAGTCTTGGGAAGTTCCGGCCAGGATCTTAAGAGTTTTCAATTTCAGGCTGTTGGATTCAGGCGATCGGAATATATCAGAGACACTGTTATGGCCAACGGGGCCCCACAAGGGTTCAATTGAGGCCATCATAAATCTCTGAACATCTGCCATTCCAGATGCAATGTTTGATAAAATGTTGGACGGCTCCTCAAATTCCCTTTGATCATCATCAAGAAGGCTGTTGGCATTTCCTATGCTACTTTCGGACCAGCCTCTGCCGTTGTCTTTTCCCAGGGCCCATTCCCCAGGCAGTCCGTTGTGTTTCCCTAACCGTACCGAGGTTGGGCCGCAGTGCCGAATGGATTCCACCAGCGCTTTTGCAGCTGAGGCCGAACTGTTCAACGGAGCTGCTGCTCTACCACCGACGCTTGGATTCTTTTCACCATTAACACCAGCTGCGTTTTTGCCTTTCCTTGTAGATTTGGGAGGCTGCCTGGAGTTTTTCCCTTGTGGTTTCTCAGTCCCTTTGCTGGTTTTGGGTGATTTTTTCCGCATGTTTTTCTGGGGAAGGCTTTGGTTTGTACCCACATTTTTATTAGTTGAACTTTTCCTCTTTGATTTTGACACTTTGCTATTGGTGCTAATTTGACCAGATGGCTCATTAAATGTTGACAAGCATGGGCTTTTTTCAAGGAGGCTGACAGAATCCTCATCATTGAACATATGGAACTGAAACTGATGATTATTTAAAGTGAATCCATTATCTGCCTGATCTTGGGTCTGGAGAACTCCACAGCTCCACTTGACCTTCTCAAGATTGCTTAGCACGGCTTGAGAGCTATCAGGGAAACATTTTATATTTCCTAGCGGTTTGGTTTCTGGCCCAGTTATCTGCGGGGAAAGGTTAGGGGTATCTGGGGGAGACATTTCGGAAAGGGAGGACTGGCGGAACTTATCAGGTGTGAAGTTAGAAATGTCTAAAAGGTCAGTAGACTCCTTCAGAGGCGTTATTTCATCTATGCTTTGCTGAATCACGAGTTTGGGACTGCAGTGGGCCAAGAAATCATCAGCGATATCATCGTCCCCATCCTTTTCACAGGACTTTAAACTCAGGGAACTGTAATTGCTAGAGCTAACAGACAAAGAGCCCACTGAGTCAAAACTAACCAGCCTCCCATCATCTGTATTTAGTGTCCCTCGCTGGAAGTGAAAGTGCCCCTCTCTGTTACTAAAATGACATGACTGAAAAGAGTCCTCGGACTGCGATTGCTGGCTATCTGGCAAGTACTTTTTTTGGTATAGTAATTTGCTGCTACTCAGATCTACTTGGCTGAACCCAGAGGCCGGGAGGCCATCTGCGCCCGGGCAGCCACCAAACTCTGACGCTGACAGGCCGGGCGCCTCCTGCATGTCACCTGAAAATTCTTGACTGTCGCCGCCAGCTGCTTTGCCGGCCGGCCACATGCTCCCAAAGTTGCTCGGCTCCATTTCCAAGTGGCTTGGTGACTGCTGCAGCTCTGATTCAGATGGTGGGGACAGGATGCAGCTTTGGGCCGGCTGCAGAGCACAGAAGGATTTCTCTGCTTGAGCAAGGCTGGGGAGTGGTTCCTGCTGCCGCTCGGGGGGCTGAGAACTGAAGTAGGCGATACTGGCGTTGCTTGACAAATCGGAGGCGTCTAACAACGTCTGCAGATACCCTCCGGGGATGAGGGGCACACTGGCAGCAAGATTAGCAGATGGAGGAGGCTTGTCTGAAGAGCAGGTGGTGGGTAGGAAAGATGAAGAATTTTTAGCAACCTTATCCTCCTGGCACTCGGAAAGGCGAGAGCCGTCTGCAGCGCAAGGAACACTTTCTTCCTTTGAACTTGTGGCAGGCTCCTGATTCTCCAAGGCTGGAGAGGCCTCCGCCAGACTGGCGGCAGCCTTGATTCGCTTGCATTTCAACCTGGCCTCACTTTTGAACTTGATTCTCCGCAAGACTTTCCTCTCTGGCCCCTTGAATTCCTGGTCCTGCGATTTGCACTTGGGTGAGGCCAGGTTCGCAATGTCGTTCAGATGCAACCCGTTGGCACAGGCCGAGGCCGTGATGGCCAACGCCTGCATCCCTTTCAGGCCTGCCTCGTCCTCCTCATCTCCGATCCTGCGACAAAGCTGCTTTGGGTCCAGAGAGCAAGATCCTGGCTTGCCCACGGGTTGCTCGATGGTCTTAATCCTCTGAATCCTGTGCCTATTGGCTAATTTGCACTTGCGCTTTCGTGGATGAGGCAGGAAGGAGACCTCCGAGCCATTGAGATAGAAGCCTTGCTTGCGATACAGCGCCGATTTGAGGAAGTTGAGACGGCTCTGCCACCTCTCCTGCCAAAATGCCTTCAAGGGGGCCAGCTTGGCATATTTGCTCAACAGCTCCTCATTCAGGGTAACGGTCGTTTCGCTGGCATCCACTTTGCTTAGCTTAACAAGCATGTGCTTCTCCCCTTTGAAACGGTTGATGATGATATACTTGATGATGACTGGGGGTTCCTTGCGAGAAACTTTTCGCCTCTTCTTTGGACACCACTCATCATCGTCTTCCTCCTTGGGTCCATCTGGGTTCCACTCTTTCTTATCCACTATCTTCTCGCTCTCAATAGAATCCACGTCGTACAGGTAATCGTCACTGTACCGCACTTTCCTTTTTGCTCGCAGGCCATAGTTCTGCTGGATGAAGGAACTGGAGTGGTCTCTGGGTAAATACTTGTTACAGTCCTTGAGGTCTTGGAGCACATCAAAGGAAGATTCTGTGCAGGTGCTGTCGTCACTGAACTCCCCAGAATCTTCTGTGGAATTCACAAGTTCCAAGAAGTGATTTCTTTTGGGACCGATGTACTGTACCACCTCTGTACTGGTGCAAGATTTGTTTAAGGCAACTTTCTCACCCTCCGTCCCCTCTTCCTCCTCCTCCTCCTCCTCTCCCCGCTCTCCCTCCACCTCCTCTTCCCCCCAAATGATGCTCTCCTCAGATTTGAACTGGGAGCTCTCGGTGGCTCCCCGGGGACCCCGCTTCAAACCTGTCCTGCCTTCTCTTTTAGAGCATCCGCTGAACACGCTGGGGAAGAAGTTGAACTGGGTGTCCTCTTGCAGAGAGCCAGTCTTCTCCCTCACGTTGTCCTGGAAGGATTCGTAGCGAATCTTTAAGGAGCAGACGTCACTTCCCAACGTTGAATCGTCATCATCAAACATGTAATTATCCACATCTTCCTCAGAAAATAGATTTACAGAAAGCTCGTTTTTGGAGCAGAGGTCAAGCAGTTCAATTTTACTTTCACTAATGAAAGATTCAAAATAACCCCATTCCTGGTTGGGATTTGTGAGTAAAGGTTCCTCCCCATTGCACTTGTCTAATAGTAATCCCTCATAATAATTTTTCTGAGTGGGGTCCTCGGAATCACTGTCAGATTTCTCAGCATCTCGTTTGTCTGCTGCCCTCGATTTATGCATAGGGAAGCTTAAAAGCTGGTCCGAGAGCAGCTGATCCCCGTATCTCATGGTTTCTCCCGTGCTCATGCAATGAATGCCTATGTCAGAGACCGAACAGGTGTCATAATCTCTATTTATATCCCCTACTTTCAGGCTTATTCCCGGCTCTGCATCAATGCCGTCCTTGGATTCAATGAAGCAGCCCAGGCAAGTCCGGCTTGGCTGCATCAAGCAGTCGCCCGTGAGTGCTGACATGCTCCCGGGCTCCATAATGGTGAACGGGGCCTTCTCACAGTCCCCCGGCAGGGACCAGGCGCTCATGCCCTTCGTGACACACGACGTCAGGGAAATGGCGTGGACGGAGGAGGAGTCATCGGAAATGTGGTCGGGCACGTCGGCCAGTCTCAGCGGGGAGGGAGGGCTGAGCCAACAGGGCTTCTTGCAAGTTAGGGCCGACTGGGCACGGGGGCAGCCTTGGCTTTCCTTCTGAGCCGCGACGGTCAGGGCCGGGAACGGGACTGCAGCCTCGGCAGCGCGGCAAGGTTTCTCGTCACCATCCGGGTCATGCGGTTCTGAGAGAGCGGGGAGAAAAGGAAGGGAGAGAAAGGGAGGAAGGTTAGTAAGGAGCCTGGTGACTTGAATCTGAAACGTGGAAGGTTTAAAAGTGGGAAACTGAAGATATCTACTTGTCACATCCAGCACGGTGGAGTGCTTTGAGTGCTGGACTATGACTGGAGATCAGGATTCAATTCCCTATTTGGCCACTGACACTCACAGGGTGACCATTAAACACATCAGCTCCGAAAACTTCGTGATATGGCAAGCCTACGTTGGAAACAACCTGAAGGCACACCAGAACAACCTGTCAAGGTGACTGTGTAGCACCTCCAGTACTGGAGGCCAGATGCTCTGTGCATCAGTCACCAGGGAGTGAGCGATGGAGGGTGCAGCTGGACTTCTGTCTTGCCAGTGGGCTTCTCAATGGGGGCCATCGAGTGGCCACTCGGAGAACAGAATGCTGGAATGAAGGGGCCTTTGGCTTAATCCAGCACGGCTCTCCTTGCGTTCTTCTGAACCCCACTCTCATTCCTGGAGAATGTGGCTGGAGACTCTTAGGAACCAGCCCCTGGGGAAAGCAGCATTTGTGTCCCATGTGTCCCAAACTCTTAATTACTTTAACTTTGATGCTACATGAAAAAGGAGCACTTGAAAAAAAAACACACACGCACAACACAAATCTAACTTTCATTAGATTCTGGGCCTCTGCATATGACGAACAGTACTGTTAATCCCTGTTAGCTGTCTGAGTTTGAAAACACGTTCTAAATTAATTCCTGTTTCAAGCTGACCCCAGACTTAAGTTGCAGTACAGAGGAAGTTTAATAACAATGCTGGTATTAGCTGAAAATTTAATTTCCTTGTAGACAAACTCCTGAAAAATATTAATAATCTGTCCTCTATAATGTTGCTGACCATACCCTATGGAACAAAAACAAAAAAAAGCAGTGAATACAAAAAAAATTATTTGTTTCTATAGAGCTGCACAGTTTTAGTTAATCCATTTTTCACTACCTAAACTCTGACGCTCAGGAGGCATCTTGAATTAAACTAAAAATATCATCCATCCTTGAGAGTGTAATGTAACTGACTTAAGTCCCACTGCTTTCAATGGTTCTACACAGACTGTGACTATACTTGGACTCAGCCCATCATGAGAATAATATAAGTAATAATGATGATGATGATGATGCATCGCTCCATACCGCCTTCACACCCCATGGCCCCAGTGTTAGATATATACCTAGATATACCTCCTGGCCCATTTACTTGCTGAGAACTGGCCTATATTTTTTTTTTAAAAGAAACCCACATAGTTAATGGGAAACTTGATGGTTCCCAGGAGCACGTTTGGACAAAATATACAGAGCAAGGAGTAACGTGTTTCTCATAAGCCATCCATATAAGCTGCCCATTAACCCCCAGCTGCCCTGGGTGCTAAATCCTGCCAGTTAGAAAAAATTAAAACATAAGCACACACACGCCCAACCCTCCATGTTTCCTAGGCCCAGCTGGTGTGGCAAAGTGGCTCAGAGCTGAAGCAACAAATTAGACTGAGCTGAATTTCAAATCTCTCTCCTGCCACGGACTCATGAGACGGCCTTTGCAAAACTTCCCAACTGCAGTTGTGCAGGTCATTTTTAAAACACTGACCTACCTTACAAGGCTGTTGGGAGGATTACGACGACAAACTAATCCTTCCAAGTTCTTTTAAAAATGCTAAGTACTGCTGCTCATTACTGCCTTTTGTGCTTCCAGAAGTAGAATCCCCTTCCCTTGTTTGGAAATGGCTAAAATTCAGGGGACGGTGTCTTGGTAAATTGGCTGGCAGTTAAGTGCTGGCACTGCATCCCGGACTATAATTTGATTTTCTTACCATCTTCTTTCACCCCATTAATCAGGATCGTTTCCTGGTCTTCTGAGGCACAGTCCTTATCTTCTTGGTCATCCATCAATTTAACCGCAAGTTGTTCACTCCATGCTCCACTGCAGCTGGCCTGCAACATTTGGACAAAGCAAAAAAGCCATACAGATATTAGCATCCCGAGAGTCAAGCAGGGTAACTGCACCCTTTGGAGGTCGACAGTATCTTCCAGTCGAGTCCAAAGGGAGCAAAGCTAACATTAGAGGGACCCCCCCGAGTTTAAAGCGTCTGTCTACTGGATCGTACAAATCCATGTGCTTGCTCTTGAGAAGTCACCACTCTGACTTCTCCCCTCTGAAGCATCTAAAATACTTTAAATCCATGAGAAATAAGTAAACTGAGGACTCTACATAGTGTGATATCCGTCACGTTCATGGTGTTCCTACTGTAGACAGAGCCGGAATGGGCAGAGGAGACGGGAAACAGAGAATGGTGTCGTTCAGAAATCTCAGCCCAGTCACAGCTGGGACTCTGTGCTGTCGTTGGATGATCCTTCCTCCTCTCCCACCTTCCCTTGCGCACCCTCGGCTATTTTTTTTGGAGGAATATTGCCTGCCGCAATCACAAACCAAAATCTGTCTCTAAACCAGAATTGGAAACCACGGCTTGAAAAGCGGCTCCAGGATCCGATCTGGAAGCCAACTATGGTTGAGAAGGAATAAGGAGCCACACCGCAAACCAGAAACTGAGGAGCGGAAGCTGTGTAGTGGGTACAGGAAGAGCACACAGCTTGGGAAAATTCCTTTTTCGAATCAGGGTTAACAGAATTCCAAAGCCAGCCTGGCAATTAAAGGAGCTTCTGGGTTTGAAACAAAAGGCAGGTCGGGTTTGGTTAGCGTCAGTCAAGACAGGCTTTTTCTTATGGCCCTTTCTAGGCAACGGGGGCAAATCCACAACCACTGGTTCTCATTCTTTTGTCCTCCAAATGCTTTGTAACTCCACTTCCAGAAATAATACTCAGCATGGACTCCGGTGAGAGATTTTGAGGGCCAAAACACAGAAGCACAGGTTGAGAACCCCTGGTTTGGACGCCTTTCCTCGGTGTGGAGCCAAGATCCTGTTCTATCCCAGTAGAGGGTAGCACTCTGCAGGTGTATTTTTATGCTACGCAGGCATACTTACACAGTGGGGACATGCCCGTAGGCACTCCAATGGCTTTTTCGGGCAGACCGAGAGCGGGGCTGCGCCTTGCACCAATCCAGCCTTGCTGGCCTGCTGTGCTGGGGGCAGATGGGGAACCTCTTCTGCAAGGAGGTGCTGAGTCCCTGCTTGTGCAGTCATTTAAAAAGTATAACCAGCAGCATAACCAGGGTTGCCAGGGTGAAAACTGGAGAAGGCTCTTGTACTTTTTAGGGTAGCAGGGAAGAGGGAATCTCGGCAGGTGTGGCTTGTCTTCTGCAATCTGGCATCCCTTGGCAGAACCCAGAGTTTCACCCACGAGGTTTCCACATCGTTCTTTGTACCTGGCAAAATATCTCCCTCCTCCAGACAGAACCCCTGTTGGGACTCAGCTTGCTCCATGCGATGTAGTTACACAAGCGACACCACACACTTTTTTAGTTTCCTTGCAATGTCAATAGTAAAGAGGAATACAATTCCCCATCTGCCATGCTTGCACTTTTGTCAATTTTTAAAGAAAAAAATGGTACTTTTCTAAAGCACAGAACTGAAATAGCTAATGATGACTGATAGACAGAAAAGCAGCACCATCAGAAGCAAAGCTCAGAAATGACTAGAAAAGCTACGAGTGAACATTTTGGGAATTCTGGGTCTCAGCCTGAAGCCCTCTTCTGTGTTCTCAAAGAACACGCTTGGGAGGGTCCTGGAACTCACAAAAGGGTATACTGTGTTTTAGCATATTTAGCAAATACCAGTATATTTTAGCACAAAGCCAGTAATGAAGCCCCAGAGGCCCAAATACACTAAAGGAACCAGATCCCATCTGATCTTGGAAGCTAAGTGGGGGTCAGCCTTGATTACTACTTGGATGGGAGATCGCCGAGGAACACCAAGTGCTGTGGGCTCTATTTCAGAGGAAGGAACTGGCAAAACCACCTCTGAGGATTCTTTGCCTAAGAAAACCCTAGGAAATTCAGGGGGTTGCCATAAATTGACAAGGGATCTAAAGGCATGCGTGCACGCAACACACACACACACACACACACACACACGCACTGGTCTTGGAAGCTAAGCAGGGTCAATCCTGGTTAGCACTTGGATGGGAGACCATCAACTAATACCAGGTGCTGTAGCCTCTGTTTCAGAGGAAGGAACTGGCAAAACCATCTTTTGTGTATAACTTACCTAAGAAAACCCCATGCACTGATTATGTACATATGCTTTTTCATTATCTTCTCTCATATATATATATATATATATTTCTTTTTAATAAAAAAAAGAAAAGGGAAAAAAAAGAAATTCATGGAGATGCCATAAGTCAATGGGCGACTTGAAAGTACATGCACACATTCAGGAGAGGATTTTTCCGTGGCCTTCCCCATGGGAAAGGCGGTGTGGCACCAAAGGAGGGCTGTGTTAGTCCCCCACTCCTGAACAGACTAATTGGATCAAAGTTAGTATCTCCTCAAAGATTAAATTATTTTTCTTACACACGCATTGCAAAAAAAATAAGTGTAAAGGAAGTAGAAACAGTGCTTTACTTAAAAAATAAAATCAAATTTTTTAAAAAGAGATGAGATGAATACTTTCCAAAGCTTAATATACACATTTTGCAATATATTTTACAACTCAATGAAATGTTATTAGAAGTTAAAGAGGGGAAAAATATGCGAGCATTCAAATGCACAAATTGGAAACAATTCATATCCAGGGCAAAGCCACACAATGCTACCTAGCTGAACAAAGTGCCAGGTTCAAATGCAGAGAATGAGACATAGTTGACATCAATTAATCTTTTTAAAAATTGCTGAATGCGTTACAGTGTGCCCAGGGAGAAATCTTTTATGCAATATTTCATCAACGATTTTACTCAGCTACTTTGCATTCACCCCAGTGCAGTATGATCAAGGCAAACCCACAAAGTCTACAAAAGAACTGTCGTTCCGATTCAGATCAAGGTCTGGTTAATCCATCTCTCAAAACATCTCCATAGATAAGGTCCTGCCTCCATGTAGCTGAGAACAGGCCTGACACAAGTACTGACATACACACATAGACCAAAGGCCACTTCCACACTAGACTCTGATAGAGTCTAGTGGGGCCTTTGAGGCCCCTCCCGAAACTGCAAACCCCAGGATTCCATAGGATGTTGAAAGTGGAATAATAGCACTATAACAATCTAGTGCGGAAATGGCCTCATGTACAGGAATCCTTAGATGTGCACACAGATAGATGTGTATCTCCTGTACATCTGCATTCAGTCACATAAATGAGACTGCTGGACTGGCAACTGCTGTTTTGTTTAACATAGAAGGTTCCTGCCAGTCACTGTTCTCTGTGTCTGTGAGAGAGGGAAATTAACAAACTTATACAAACGTATAAAATGAGCAAAATGTTTCAGCTTCCGCCTTCTTCAGTTGCTGAAGAAGAAACAAAGCTGCACCCAAGGTGCCCGTTTGGACCACTGTTTTCAGCATCCCTTGGTGGATGATGGCACTGTCCGCATGGCACTGTCCACATCTTTCAAGGACTCTGGATAAAGTTGGGAGAGGTGCTGCTGGTTTGCCTTTAAATCTCTCTCTCTCACACCCACCCACCATGCAGCCCTATTTAATAAGTCAAAACTGGCAATGCTAGCTGTTTAAGAGGAAAGTCGCCAGGTAGATCCCTGCTGTGTTCATCCTTCCCAGTTATATAACTGGATGTTGGGATGTTGCCTTTTTAGAAAATGGCTGCATGCCTGCAGCTCTCGCACTTCCCCACTTGCATTGCTGGGCTGGAGCCACTGCCTCTCTTTTCCATCACTTCTTTTCATGCATTACCAACCTGCCACATTGCCTTAGAGGGTTGGCTGGTTTTTGATTTTTTTTTCTTGTAAATTCCCACCCGGTCCTGTGCACAAATTTACACGTTAGCAATTTGCCCAATTAGCTGAAGGTGTCATCATTAGACATAAAGACATATCGTTTAATTGCCTCTTTAAAATAAACTGAGTTCCATCATAGTTTAAAGGCTGATTCACAAGGAGAAGTTTTGTGTCAGGAAGTACTGGAATTCGTAAGACATTGCAAGCGCCTTTCTACACCTCAGATGTGGTACCCATGTTTGCTCAGAAACTATTTCGGCAGACCAAAAAGTCTCCTCCCATGTATAAACCTTTCTGGCCATTTTTCTTGCAACCCAGGGAAGCAGTTTTTGGCTACATCACGGCTAATCACGCATGGGAGATGTCACACTGTGGCTGAAGGATTTTTTTTTTGTTCCCTGAAGGTTGAATTATTCATCCACGAAATTCAGTTGCAGATGCCAGACACTCTCGTTTTTCTCTAGCTTAAACAGTGCCTGATTATATTTTGCAGCTCTTGGTCCACCTCCAACCATGGCACTTGCTCAGTCCAAGAGAAACGGGAAATAAGGGTAATTCAAAGCTTTTCTGTTAGAAAAAAACCTCAAGTATTGTGGTTTTATAGTGCCGAGATGTCAAGCTCTGGAATATCAATCACTGTATGCCCACCTCTTTACAGGCAGAGACACAAGGAAAGAGAGCCAGATGCTCACCGCGCATTCCAGTCCCCAAGAAAGGGGACATCAGAGATTGCAGCAACCAAGGACCATGGCATTCATTTCCCATGCAAGCAAAGGGATGCTCAAAATTCTACAACAAAGACTTTTACTATAGATGCAGCAAGAAATGCCAGAGGTTCAAGCTGGTTTCAGAAAAGGAAGAGGCACTAGAGGTCATATTGCAAACATACATTGGATAACGGAGTACACCAAAGAATTTCATAGATTACAGTCTATAATCTATAATTTCATAAATTACAGCAAAGCCTTTGTGTAGATCATGAAAAAAATATGGATTGTTCTTAAAAAATGGGTGTGCCACAACATTTGGATGTCCTGATGTGTAACATGTACTCAGGACAAGAGACTACCATCAGGACAGAATATGGAGAAATAGCATAGTTTCCAGTTAGTGGGGGAGGGGGTCAGCCAAGGCTGCATTTTATCACCCTATCTGTTTAACCCATATATACGTTTTTTCTTCTTGGCAAAATCCCGCTTAGTTTAGCTCAAGAGTGAGGAAACTCGGGCTTGCTGATGCTCACGACATGGGCCTACAACTCCCACAGTCTCTTACCACTGGTCACGCTGCTTGGGGCTGATGGGAGCTGTAGGCCAACTCTATAACTGGGGGGCTCCCACAGGCACGAGCTGGCAGAGTGCACCAGCACCCTTGCTCAGGAACAACAGAGTCTCAGGATTACTGTTTTGTAGCTGAAAGGTATGATCAAACTGTTGGTTCTCAGCCTTGGTCCTCCAGAGATCTGGGGCTTCAAGGCCCAGAAGCAGCATCGCCAATGGGCAAAAACGCTGGGAGCTGGTCCAAAACACCCAGGTGACCAAAGGTTGTGATCCACTGGCCCAAATCATCCCACCTGTTTTCAAACGTCATGCCGGCCTTGGCTCCTCTTTATTGCAGAACCTAAGAGCCCATCTCCCTCCATGCAACACTGGCAGGTACTCTGTGCCTGAAAGCTTATATCTCCCCAACTAGTCTCGCCATTCACCAAGCGGCACCACCTCCACGTCCAATAAATGCGAGGAAGCCCACAGGCACAGGAAAGCGGTGGGTAGAGCCCTCTTCTGGCGCTCTCCTCCGCTTGACTTTGTTCTCCTTCCGTCAGCAGCAGGTAAAGGGCCCCACGCACGGTCAATGCGGAGGCTGCGGAGAGGGCGATCGGCCGTCTCGGGTACCTCCCCGTCCAGCTCAGCATTCGCGCTTTTGTTCTGGCAGCGAGGAGGAGGTTGCCAGATGAGCTCAAAGGCAGCAGCCTCACGGTCCCCTTGTAATTAGAGAACCGGTGGGCTGCGCTTGGCTTCACACCTCCCGGTGGCTCAGCCAGAGGCATCTTTGGGTCTGAAATGGCATTCTTTCTCTATTAACTCTGGGCACTGAGGAATGTTTAAAATGAAGATATTTTTATATATTTATATATATATATATATATATATTTCTTTTTCTTTGCCAGGATGAGAGCAATGAATTTCATCTTTCTCTCTCTCTCTCCCTGCTCCCCACCCCTGGGAAGGAAAACCCAATAAAGGAGTTGGGATTGTATATACGGAGGCATTAATCACCTTGCACCAGAGTTATTTGCTTTTGCATACAAAGCTGCTCAGCTCTAATTGTTTCATTAGAATGATTCTGGTTCTGCCCAAGGCACTGGTAAATACCTCAGTGTGCAAGGGGGAGTAGGTAGAGAACAAGAGAGAAAACTCTAATAGGCAATACCAGAGTAAAGATAATAAATTGATCAACACATCACATTTGACGTTAGTTAATTCATCACAGTTTTCTTCACTTAAGGCAACCACAGAACCAATTTCTCAGTTAAAAAAACAAAAACAAAAGCCAAACACTAAAAAAAAGCCATGTACTGCTGTTGGTGCATTGCAAGATGATAATAAAATAAAATCAACCACTTAGAACTGCCGATTATCTGTGCTTAGTCTTAATCAAAGCTGCAGTCACAGAAGATCTGTGGGACACTCCAGATCCTCTGTCTGAGTGTTCTGTCATGTTAAACAAGAGTAAGTCTCTAGCCATAAAACGGCCTTCACCAACTTGGCATCCTCCAGATGTTTTCAGGATACAAAATCCATCGTTTCTGACCATGGGCCATGCTGACAGTGGCTGATGGGGACTGTTTTCCAAATCATTTGGAGAGAACCAAGTTGAGGAATACCTCCTTAAACAGAAACAACCCATTTATTTATTACCTTTTATCGCAACCTTCAAGGTGCAAAATCTTCTCCCTCTCAACTTTGTCTTGGCAACAATGCTGGGAGGTAGGCTGAACTGAGATGGCGTGACGGACTGTATTTTGGTGTTGGAAGCTCAGCCAAACTAGAGAGTTTGCACCTTATCTCCTGTCTGAAGGCAGCCTGTGAAAACTGGAGACTCAGAGGCAGGCTGTGAGATATAGGAATGTGACTGTCATTCCCTTTGCTGAGGAGTGTTTAAAAAGACTTTTTAGAAAGCAGAGGATCTTTGAGACTAGTTGCTTGCTGTTTTGATGGTGCTTCAGGAGAAGGTTGCATAGCAGGGGTGGCCAACTTTGGGCCAACAAACGGAATCCTCCAGATCCCACCCGCGGGTTGCACCCCAACACTGAAATTCACTCCCATGGCAGCAGCTGGAAGACAAGTTTGGTTCTTTCAAATGGTGGGTGCATGGGCAGGCTGTTCTTGTTTCTAAAGCAAAGTAATAGCTGGGTTGTTTTAGACCATTTCCGCACTAGATAGAATGTTGAAAGTGGAATAATAGCACCATAACAGTCTAGTGCAAAAATGGTCTCAGAAGACAATCAGGTTTCTAAAAGTGTGACTCCCTACTAAGAACAGGAATGCATCCTGCCTTGCTTGCCAGATACAATCTGCAAGGATAGTGGGGAGCATTCAGCTCAACAGCCCCGTTGCTGCTGAACCTGGTTGCGTACAGTTCCCCCAATTTCCAGTAGAAATTAGTCTGTTGCACTAGAAACAACAATGAATTCTGTGTCACTTTAAGGACTAACAAGTTTGAGCTGGCATCAGCTTTTGTGGATTACAGTCCACTGCCGTAAGCTATGGAAATTTAGAACAAATAAAACCTGTTAATCTTTACCGTAGCACACCGTCCTGTGTCGTTCCACAGTGTAGCTCTGAAGCCACTGGACTGGCCAAGGTCTGCTATAGGTGCCACTTGGATGGATTAGTGTATTAATTTTGCATTAGAAAAATCTGTGGCATTTGCAAGTGCGCGCATTCTTTTGAATTACAGTCTTGCAACACAGAATTTAAATGATGGTCAGTGTCGCTGAATCCTCCATGGTTTTAACTGTTGCTGTAAGACTTATACTCCAGGGATGGAAAGCTAAATATTCAACCATCTGCCATTCAATGGCCAGGAAAGTTTGTTGCTTTCACTATGCATAAAAGTGTATTTTCTAGACATCAACTTCAGGAAACCATATTTTCTGTAAGATGATCAGCTTATGCTAATGAACATGCCTGACCCACGTTCATATCCTCGTGTCCTGCCCTCCCCCTTCTTTCTTTCTTTCTTTCTTTCTTTCTTTCTTTCTTTCTTTCTTTCTTTCTTTCTTTCTTTCTCATGCCTTTTCCTTTCTTTGTAATTACACTCAAAAAAATCATCTTGAGACATAGGCCATTTCCACACTAGCCTGTTATAGTGCTATTATTCCACTTTCAACGTCCTATGGAATCCTGGGGATTGCAGTCTGGGGAGGGGCCTTTGAGGATGGCCTTTGAAGCCCCTCCCTAAACTGCAAACCCCAGGATTCCATAGGATGTTGAAAGTGGAGTAATAGTGCTATAACTGTCTAGTGCAGAAATGGCTATGGTTTGGGGGGAAAATGAGGAGTATAAATAAAGAAGAAGAAAAGGAAGAGGAGGAGGAGAAATTAACAGTACCAATAATATCCATCTTAAAGATCTGAAATAAGTCCAAGGAGCTTATTCTTTCCCCTGCATTTGGCCAAAGGAGTAGGGGTTCCCCCTGGCTTTATACCAGCCCCCATTCCTAACATGGCAGGAGGGGCCAACCTAATTCCCTGTGTCCGGCACTGCAAATCCACTCTGATCTAATCTTCCATCTCTTCCGACGCTACCCTTGAGGACGGGCGTTCAGGGAGGGTTGTACTGGATCGGAGCTTCCCAAGGATCTGATGTGGCCAATGAGGGAACACATCCACTTCGTTAACCGAGGTTCATCCGTAACTTTGTTTGGCACAATGTTATCATGTTTGATATAGTAGAAGTACACTTCAATCAGAAGATAATTAGAAGCAGAGCTTAATTTAAAAAATTATCATTTATTACTAATAGAGGTATGAGGTTTTGAACTCTAAGGTATACCTGGAGTACAAGGAATCTCTGTGCTTTTTGCCTGTTTAAGGAGCAGGTTTGGAAATCAGGAACGAATAAAAACTGAAGAAACTATCATCATTATTAAAAAGAAAGAAAATAATTTGTTGCTTCTCGCTCTCTATCCTATCAAGCAGACATTAAAGCACTCATTGCCATACAAAGAATGGAGAATAGAAAACCAAGACCAGAAACTGCGGTGTTCTGAGATTGTACACAGTCTTACGTAGAAAGCTTCCTCTTGAATAGCTTTTAGAAATGATTTTGAGACAGCAAATATGTGTATGCCTTCTCTTAAACATTTTACTCATCATTCTAAAAGAAAAATATATCTGTAATCTGTATTTTTCCAGGATAAAAAGGCGGCTTTGGGGGGAAAAGGGGGGCAGGAATTTTTCTTTTTTCTGTGTGTTTTTCTTCCTCTGCCTTCACATCTTCAGTGGAGGGCAAGGACAAGGGTGACCCATGAAAGCCTCCCTTGTGTAGCAATGAAACATGTCCATAATCTCCGTATACCTTCATCACGCCAGCTGTAGGAAAGGCCATGCTCCTAGCAACAAAATGCTGCAGGTCAAGGGAAGGAAAAACAGCTCATGTTCCTGCAACAGAAGAACTGTCAATATGGGAAGACAATGAAACAACCTTTCTGAGTGGCACGATGACTCTCCAGAAAAGGCTCGAGTTGAAAATTGCAGAGGGTGGATGGCAAAGAGGACCACACTTACGTCGCAGGTGGGAGGTTTTCAGCCTGCAGCGAATGCCCTAGAATTCTGACAAGCGAAGTTGGGAACTTTGCCAGAGAAAGGGGCCAAGTTCCCCAAAGGCAAGCTGAGCAAAGAAGGGGGATGGAAACCACGAGCGGAATCCTCAAGCCAGCAGGCCGTTCACACTCAGGAAGCCATACCTACAGCACTTGAGACATGGCAGACCCTGCAGGAAAGGAGAACCTCACTCCTGGTAGAGCGGAAGGGTCATCTGGCACAAACCAAAGGCATGCGGGAAGCCCATCACACTGTCCACCACAGGCCTCATGTTGCCCACATACAGCACATGTGGTGCTAAGAGGGGGAGAAAGAGCTGGCAGGATGTTCCTTTCCTACCACCCACCCACATTCCCCTCCCTGGGATGCAAATTTGCTCCAAGGAGATCCAATCTGAGCATGCACAATTAACGACATACAATGTGGGAAACGGACTTTGTCTTATGTCGCCTGACAGCAGCTGGCTTCCTCCCAGAATGTTTTGGCAGAGAAGGTGGGCAGACAGGCTAGGCGCCTCTCCCCGAGTGCCCCATGGAATCCAAGAGCAGGCAGACATGTGAGATCCTACACTAGCAAGGGGGAGCATGAGTCCCCCATTCAGCCAAGGGAGACCCTGACATGCACATCTGGAAGTTGCATGGCTAATAAGATATGCATTTATACATGGCCACATCCATACTTCCTTGAGTGTTTTTGGATAAGCATCTCTCCTGTGTAAATTATTGGCAGATGCTGTAGAAATGCATGATATGATATGCAAACAGAAATAAAACGCGTGATCTCATCACATTAGACCAACAATGGAGATGAGAGCAAAGCCTTGGATGGCCCAGAGGTCAAGAGAGGTCAGCCAATATGGCACAGCTGATGTTGCATAAGGCACTGGAGCTCCAACCGATTTCAATAACAGGTGGTGACCCACCTCTCCTAAGACATTTCCCATTTCTCCACAACTGTTCATTTGTACACTCTATGCACAAGGCCATTATCCCTGGAAGTCCTCTTCAAAGACTCATTACCATTAACTCAATGGCAGATAGCATATTCCATGTCCCTGGGGCAGTAAATCCACTCCTGGCTTTAGCCCAAAATTACAAGAAGCTGCCCAAGGTTCTTCCAAAAACAGGTTCTTCACCTTGGAGAGTTCCTTTAAAACCTGCCCTCAAACTGGAATAGATTTATCATCCAACTAAATCAGAGCTGCCAATTGCTTCTCTATTAACCTAGAGGCAATCAAGGTCAGGAGCTGATATGTCACCATTGACTTAGTCTCCATCCAGCCTCGAGCCCTCTGGGCATGATGGACTACACTTCCCATCAACCACAGACACACTGGAGACCACTGGTTGGGACAAACTGATTTTGCAGTCTCTGATGAAATCTAGCTAAGCTTTCCTTCTCCCAGTGACTATGTAATATAAATGGTAAATACTGGTGCCGGTTAAACTGGAAGGGGCATGAAGAAAATTTACTTTCATGTCCTCTCTGCAGCTAGGAAGAACGAGAGAGGCAGTGAGGGCAGGGGAAGGGGGCTACTGCCAGGGGAAGACCTCTGAATGGGCAGCGATGGCAGGAGAAGCTCGGAAGGCTCCATTTTTTAATTAAGGTTTCTCACCAAGTGAGGTGGGAGGTGGTGGTGGGGTCTTCTCCCTCCCTACAGTTCCCACCCCCCACCCCTCTCTCTGCTCTTTCAGTGGAAAAATTCACCAATCGCTCACTCAGAACCCAGGTACTTCAAGGGATTTCACAAAATCCATGCGGGACCTTGATCTTTTCAACCTGCCTTTTCGGATTACATTCTGATCCCCCCTTCCTCAATTAAAAGGTCTGTGAAGGGCAAGGTGGCAGCTGGGGGGGGCGCGAGAAAGGGAGGGCGGCAGAGAGAGAGAAGATTGCAGAAGGTGTTTGGCTCAGCATAAATGCTGCTCGGATAACAGAAGAAACCAGTTTCATTTTTCTTTACCCCTCAAAGGTGGGGTGGGGAGTGGACGGCAGGAGCAGAGTTCACACATTCCCAAGAAGAGTATCTGTACAGAAAGAGACAGAGATGATGGGCCGTTTTTAACTCTTAAAATAAATGCTGCAACTGGCAACGTGAATCAAAGAGTAAAAAGAGACCCATGCCAAAAGTTTCAGGATGATGTGCAGCATGCAGCTACAATTATGGGGGTGGGGGCTGCCCATACGGGGGAGCTTTTATACTTCACAAATGTGGAGGGATGCTGGGTGGAACTTCTGGCCTCTCCTGGGCCTAAGTTGCCCCCGACCTCTCAAGTGAAATTGCAGGAGGCAGTGGGGGGGGGGCTGGACAATTTCGGAAAATAATTTTTTGAAAAATCTTTTGAAGTACAACTTTGGGCTACCTGGAGGGCCTAATGCAGCCACAGACCACACTCCCCGCCCCACTGTCCTGGGGGCTGCCTTCACACCCTTTGTCTTCTCTCCCAGTATCAAAGTGGGGGACCCTCCACCTCAAAGGTCTGTCATTCTTTAATCTTATGGGTGGTGATAGTGCAGCCAATGGGCCGCACATGGGCCCCTTTTTGTGGCCCTAGAAAGCCTCCACCAGTCTTTCAAAGCCTCCCACCTCCTGCCCCATTTTTTTTTAAAAAAGAGTGGCACAATTTTCAGTTATTTTTGCCCCAAACTAAACAGAACACCCCTCTACCCGTTATGTGAAAACACATGAAAACTACCCCCCAACCACTCCTACAAGCATCCCATTTTTTCCTCTGCAGTTCCTCTCAAAATGGCCGCAAGAAGTGACATGATTTCACTTCCTGCCACCATTTTGAGAGGGCCTGCAGTAGAAGACAGAGGTGTCTGGGCTTGCTGCGACAGATGGCCCCGTGAGGGTTTTGTGGGGGAAATGGCCCCTGGCTCCCATGCAGTTGCCCACCCCGGCTATAAAATGCCTCCTCCATCCCTGCCACCCCTGCTCCGTTGAAGTTTGGACTAAGCTCTGGAGCAGCTTCATCATCTTGCCAGCGGAGCATGCTCAGTCCTCATTTACTTGTTTTGGGTCTCTAGCCCTTAAATTCAGAGTGCAACACCCTTGAGATGGTTGTGGACTGTGATACTATAACCTCTGACACCTGGCCATGTTAGCTGAGGCCAATGGGAGTTGTAGTCCACAATATCTGAAAGGATGCAGGTGGAGAGAGACTGGGCCAAATTTTCTGCTGTCACACCATTAATCCTTTTCTGGAGGCGGAACAGTTTTCAGAGAGATGCACTATTATTTGGGCTTTAGAAACCCCCCGCTATATTCTTGTTCTTCAGAGTTTTGTCAGAAAGAACTCTGCAAAATTCACTCTAAGCCTCAGCATTACTTTACGCCGTGACATTCTGACATCCCTCTTTTATTTGCCACAAAAGAAGCTGGCAGGGAAGAGAAGCCTCTACTTTCAGCTGGAGATAAATGCTACCGACTGGTATTCACTCTCCAGCTCCAGACAAAATGCACACACTTAAGAAAAAGAACAGGACGGCCTGCCAGAAGGAGGACAAGTCTCTGCGACTGACTTCTGCAGGCACCTAAATGGATGGGCCCAGCAAACAACAGGCTCTGGGGTCCTTGTCTGTCCCTCTCCAAAGGACAGGATTAGCTTCTCCACAAAGTACTCGCTGGATCTCAGTTTATTGCTACAAGATGTCACGATGGCCGCCAACATGGATGGTTTCGAAGGGGGATGATGTACGTTCATAGAAGATGCAGTGACCGCGGGTCATTTCCACGTCAGAGGGGCAGTGAATTTGCTCCAGGTTTTGCACGAAATTTGAGACGCATCTCCAAGGTGCTGAATCCTATCCCCAGAACAGTTCCACCACCTTGGATAGCTTCTTTAAAGTTAAGAGGAAAAGCTTTAGCAGATTTCCCACCCCTCTGACGCATTGCCCTTTCACGGTGCATTATGATCCCACTTCAACTGCCATGACAGCATCCTATGGCATCCTGGGACTTTCAATTTAGGAAGGGCTTTTAAAATTCCCAGCCATCCTGTCCATCATTATTTATAACCTCGTACTGAGCCTCCTGCCAGTCCCACACTCCTGAAAAGCTGGGTGCGGGTTCTGGTTTTCCAACACAGCTGCCTTGGGCGGTCAGTTCCGTGCCAGACCTGCACTGGCTTCTCCCCTTTGCTGGCAGCTGCCCATCTGCAAAGCTGTGCTGGCAGCATAGCAAGCAGAGTTCTGGTTCTGCATCTGGAGCTAACAATAGCTCCATCCACCCTATCGAGGCAGTGGAACTTCTGCACCAGACTGCTTTGTTCAACATTTTATAATTTATAATTTAGCTCTCTCCATACATATGTATGGAATTTTTAAAAAGGTTTTTGAAGGGACAACCCCTGGCAAAAACTAGTATAATATTATCTCAGCAGTTGCTCGTCTGCATCTCTCATTCCAGGTTTAGAATAAATTCCATTTGTACAAAAATAAGATTAATCCATCCTGCACCCCCTAGCTCTCTACACCATACTGAATGAGCGAATATACTGTCAGCAAAGTATTCCATTCTTTTTTCTTCTTAAAAAAAAACTTTCCTAGATAAAACACTAATTTTCCATTTAGGTACTGTTTCAATCCTGACTGTTAGTAATAAATTAATTGCTGGTGCTTTATTGTCCTACCTTCTAAAATCCTTGATATCTCATAAAAAGAAGTATGAATGAATTTAATGGAAGGTCTCATCCTGTTATCCCTTTAATTATCACTTATGTAACTCTTCATATTAAGACTGCACAACTCAGTCAATTAAATTTTTCAAAAATCTATTGATTGACTAAAAAGACATCCTGATTAATTAAGTGATAGCTTTTTTTAAAAAAGGGCATTATTTTTATCTATCCTCCTAAGAACGCCAGTAGCAGGGGCTGTCTTAAAAAAGGCACCCTGCTTTAAACCACCCACAGGCAGAACAAGACGATGCTTGCTATGACACATGAGCTCCATCTAAACAGCCAGAGAAATGTGCTTCTTCATCCAAAAACCTTGTTTTTACTACTTAGCACATTTAGGAAAATGCATTCAGTTTATTTAACTAGCCAAAAAAAAAAAAAAAAATTAATCCAAGAAGATCTGTTGGATTTGAAATCAAGCAATAAACCTAATTCACAAAAATGATCACACTAACATCCTACAGATCTAATAAACACAGAAGTAAATTCATCTGTGCTAAGTTTATTTTCTGATGTGCATCGGACGGTGGCTTAACTACTCTGGGCAAAACTACTAAACTGGCTGGAAATATTAATTCTCTTAGGAAAGAGCCACAGGCGGCCTGAAATATCCCATCCCCTTAACACCAGCCATGGCCATCTCAAAATATAAGTCACCCCAATGATGACTTAAGGAGCAACCGAAAAGGAGGGGAACTTTAGAAATTTACATCTCAGCAGCCTTCATATAGCTATAGACTAGTTCTTATTACTGGTCATATGAATGATTAATCATTGGCATGCCATGACACGTCCATGTCTCAAAATCATCCTGGTTGGACCAATCTGAAGGGCAGGAGTCCTCGGAGAAACAGCGCCTGTTCCCCCCAACGCTGGTCCCGGGACCAGTGTTGTCCCTGGGACATCAGCAGACATCAGTACCCCTCTTGATGCATGAATGACCTGCCTTTTGGGGCACATGCTTGCAAAACATTTTTCAATCCGGATTTTTCAAAACTACCTTGGCTGCTCCTGTCCCATCAAATTCAACGCCCACCATAACTTTCTTGGCAGCTTCAGAGGAAAGCAACAGGTGTCATGGGCTGGCTAGAATCTGAGCGGAAGTGACCGACAGCCTGAACACACTCACAGGTGGCTCTGTAGCCTCTCAGGTAAAGCAAATAGAGCAAAAATCTCTTTGGACCTTGGAGAAAATGCTACAAGAAAGAGTGGCTATAAGATTTCCTGAAAAAGAAACGCTGTTGTCCTAGCAAAAGACTGAAGGCAACTGGCAGTCAAACTAGAACATACATTTAGTACATTTTTAGAAGAGGCGCTCATCATTTCACATCATTTTCTCCACCCACCTGTCTTGGAAGATAAACATGGTCTTACTCAGCAAGCATACAGGTACAGATCTCTGAGGAAATCCCATTGTGGGAGCAAAAATGGGTTGATCAAAAGGGATACACATTTCTCTTAATGTCTAAGTTGACCACGGCTCATCTAAAAAAACTGACTTTCAGAGTGCTGGTTGCAGTTGTTAAAGTGCCTGTGGTTTTTCATGTTGCCACGTGCTGCTGCCACATAACCGAGGAACGGGCGGCACTATGCCGGATTCATTCTCTGAGTCTTCAAGTTGGCGGGAGGGCTGCACGCTCAAGTGGGCTGTGAAGGGTTGCTGTGTGCAGAGCATTTCAAAAGAGACTTTATGCGACCTGGGACAAGGACCACTTGTTAGTAAATTAATTTCATTCTGAAATGGAGGAGAAATAAATGCTTATCTCTGCTATGAGTGTACTTGTACTGTCAAGAAAATCTGATGAAAATCCTATCAAAGTACATTGTGTGGGTTGTATTTTATCCCATGCCATGGAAGATACTCCGGGAGAGTGCTCCTAGGAGGTGACACTACAGCTATTTGTGTGTTCGGGGGGACATAACCATAGTAACAGAGTATATGGTTGTCATAAGTCAGGAAAGACTCAAAGGCACTCAACAACAAGGTCATTGGTGGCTACTATCCATAATGGCTGTATATCACCTCCAGGATCAAACGGGGTTATGTTTCTGAACGCCAGTGCTGGGGGACCTGCACAGAAGTGTGCTTCTGCCTCAATTTCCTCCTTATAAGCATCTTAGCTTCTGGGTGGCCTCGAGAGGAACAGAAGGCGAGACCAGAGAGGTCTTTGGTCCAGTCCTGCAAGGGTCTTCTTACAATTGAAGCCACTTTGGCCCTGATGTTTTCAACTGTGTTGCAACTGACAAAGCAATGGCTCAATGCAAATGCCAACTCAAGGTTAAATGTAGTGTTGCTACTAGTTACAATAAAGATTTCAATCAAAAGGACCGTGACTTAAAAAGCCAAGTTTGGTTCAAGTGATGTTGGCATGGCCCAGTTATCATGTAATTCAGACTTCTCACCATCCATTAATAACAATAAACATTTTCCCCAGAAAATTCCACATTTAATCTCCACATAGTACATCTGAGTTAAACGTATGCCTACAGCACATTTGTTTCCATGTTTCTGCAAATATTCTTCAGCATTCTGTTTGAGAAAGAGGGGAGGAATAAAAAAAAATACTAAGAATTGTCAATCCATGTTAAATTTCACAGGAACTGCTGCAAGCAGTTATGGTTTTGTGTATATTGCCAGAGCTGAAAATAAACTTCCACATTATCTCTTTGCACTGGAGAGCAAATTGGAAAAATGTGAAAAAGATATTCTATGCCATATCAGTCCATTTAGAAGTCAGAACCAGTTTCTGTTAATGAAAAAAAAAGAAAAGAAAACAGGATTCAGTTTTTATTCCTGTTAATACTATACCCCAGAGAAGAACAGAATTACACCCTTTTGGCTACGCTGCTGAAATTTCAGAACAAGAGGATGCAAAGAGAGAAAAGTGTTAGAAGGTACTGCTTTTGCTGTGTAATGCTTGCCTCTTCCCTTTCATATTTTAGATGTGGCTCCAGCATCCAGCAAGCCTCACAATAATTCCATCTCTGGCCTGAGTTCACAGTTTCGGAAGCTGAGCAGAACTGAGTCTCGTTGCTACTTGGATGGGAGACCACCAGGGCATACCAGGGATCCCCAGGCAGGGCCAGGGAAGGATCGAGCCTGAAAAACCCCTGCGAGGGGTCCGCTCCCAGCCAGGCCTGAGAAAGGGACGGGCCCCGGACGAGGCAGCGCCTCGTGTTCTTCCTCAGTGGCAGGCCTGGACTAAGGGCGAAAGGACCTTATGAGTAAAGCAGAATGCAGACTCCAAGGACATTGCATTGTACCATTAGACTTCAAAACATGGCCATGAAGACCTGAAAGATTTTTAAGGAAAACAGTAAGGGGACATGAAAGGAGGAAAGAAGAAAGGGGTAAAGGAATGAATACAGGGTGGGGGGATGGGGAAGAAAAAAAAACTACAGTCAACTCTCCACATTCGCTAGGGTTGGGGCGCAGGATCCTTGCAAAAAGTGGGAAAATTGCAAATATCAAAATGTGTGGGGGAAACAAGGCATGATGGGGGGGAATGGACATCCAGGGTCCAAACCAGGTCAGGGAAAGAGGAGGAAGAAGGTAAACTTCTCCTCTCTCACCCGTCTGCTCCCTTGGGTGTGGGGGGGGGTGGCATTGGGAGAGGGCTTGTAGGAATGAGAAACTGGGCTGTGATCCATCCTTAGCTGGCCAGGTGGTGGAGGAGGACCAGAGGTAGGTTTCAAAGGGCAGTGTGGTGCCACATCAGTGGCAAGGTCTCCTTGGAAAAGAAGCCCCTGAGGTGAGATGGGGCAGAGGTTGACGGCACACCAGCAACAATAATGGGAAAGCAAAACAAGGAAGTCTAGTTGAGTTCGTGATGCATGGACGTGGTTCCAGGGATATGGCGTCACTGGAAAACAGAGCAGAGGTCAAAGGGCTGAAGGACGGGGACCCGCGGTCAGGTAAAATGTCTACAGTACGCACGCACGCACGCACGCATGCACTAAGAGGCAACGTCTGTTCTGAAGATCTAATTGCTGACAAGGCACAACAGATGGTGTAACAAACAAATCCAAGTAAATGTGGGTGTTTGAATCAGGGTATCGCTGGCGAGAACATGTTTTTACATTGACTAGCTATGTGTGCGGTTTGATGGCCTTGAGTCATTTAAATATATTGGTTGTAACATATAAATAAGTCAATATTTAATAATACCAAAAGCCCTGAAATGACACTGAAGTGGCAGGGGGGAGACTGAATAGATCTTCTAGGAGAAAAAAGTTAACTTAATCTGGGACTCAAGAAATTAAAACTTCCACTACTAAACAGAGCAGACTTTCTCAGCCATTTTTTTTTTAACCCTTGAAATAAATTGTAGGTCTCGGGAAACTCTTGCATAAAAGTCATTAAATCTACGGCTTCTTAAAAGAATGCCTTTTTTTAAAATCACTAATTCTCATGGAACCCCCGAGTTCTGGGGACCTCTGGTTGAGAAACCCTGATACAGAGTATGGGGCATAATAAGAAAATCTTGACCTACAAGCCACTGAGTTCCTCACACTAAAGCATTTGAATTGTTCCAACCTGCAAAAACAACACTGGCTCTGTTTACCTCTGCCCCCCGCTTCATAAGATTTGAGAACAAACTCAGGATCACGTATGCCACATTTTTATCATAAAGAATGTACACTCCGCTGTACATACACCCACGCACGAACACCTGTTTCTTTGAGTATTCACCATAGGATGGGGAATTCACTAATGGATCACTTCACATTCTGTACTCTTTGTGTCCACATGGATCCAGCTTGGGACCATACGGAGAAAGAAGCACTAACAGGAGAGGAACTGCCGGCACAATTGGCTTCTGCTCAACCTGAATGTAGCCCCAGATAAAGACTACAGAAGATTGGGATGCAGCAATGTTCATTTTCCACAAGAGAATATCTAAATTACACAATTAGAGCAGGTCTGCGCTGTTTTGAACTGTCACTCCCTTAACTACAGCACCCAAGTTCTCCAGCGGACAGTTCGAAACCCCTCACCAAACTACAGATTGCAGGATTCTGCAGGATGCAATCATAACAATTACAGACGTCCCAAACAGCTGCTACTGTGCAATGTGTAGGCATGCTTTTAGCAGGGTTTTAACCAGTTAAAACAAATAGGTGCAAATTCACAGCATTCAAACTTTTTAAAAAAGCAACTGAACTAGCCAAAATTAGCAAAAAACGTAAACCATTAAAAAATTCAGCATATTACACAAGCCCTGTTTTCCCCTAGAAAATCAATTCTGAAAGGTCTGCCGGAACATCTGCCGGTGGAAAGAGAGCAAAGAGGGTGCCAGTCTAACCCGGCTGGGAAGAGAATTCCAGAGCCTGGGAGCAGCCACTGAGAAGGCCCTGTCTTCCGTGTTCCTACCAGATATACTTAATAAGGGTGCAGGACAGAGAAAAGGGCCTGCTCCAAAGATCTCAAAAGAAGGGCAAGGTGATGACGACTAACAGGCTGAGCTGATGTATTTTTACTCAGTTATTCAGGTGACAAAACGCTGATCATAACAGAACCATCAGGAGCAAGGAGGGAAGAAGGGGAAGCAAACTACGGCCATTTCTGCACTAGCTTGTTATAGCGCGATGATTCCACTTTCAACATCCTATGGAATCCTGGGGTTTGCAGTTTAGGGAGGGGCCGGGCGGCCCCTCCCTAAACTGCAAACCCCAGGATTCCATAGGATGTTGAAAGTGCAATAATAGCGCTATAACAGGCTAGTGCAGAAATGGCTTATATTTCACTCCTTCAGCACCGGGTCTCCAGCTAGTGAGAGGCCTGGAGCAATTACACCACTGATAGTCTGCCCCTGATTATAGGGGTAGAGTACCTTCCGTCTCAGCTCTAGACTAGACATCAGTTACCACCCACATCCACTTTTCCTGAGCTACAGCTATGATTTGAGTTGCTTGCCAGCTTCAAATCTTTTTTTTTAAAGCAAAAATAAGTACCACTGAAATCTGCCTCCGTCCCCACTTGCTTTCTTCACTGCACTTTCGCTTTCAGAGCCCAAATTACAGCCCTCATGCGGCAAAGCAGTTCTGCACAGAAGCTGACAAGCCTCAAAAGCAGAAGAACCAGTCCAATCTTCATTTTCCAAACGCAGCGAAGTGGAAAAAGTAATTTATTAGCATCAGTGGTGAAAAGTAAATTAGATTTTTAACCTGTTTCAGTTTTCAAAAACTTTCCAAGCTATTTAGATTTCTAAATCAACAGCTTCTTTTTAAGCCTGATTAGAGGAAAAGAAGAGTGCAGCACTATGAAGAGTAGATTTTAATCTACAAGGAAATCAACTTCTAATAAACTTTAACAAGCAAGATTCAATTATAAGTATGAATAAATGATGCCCGTATCCAGAATAATATTACAAACACGTGGGTCCCTCTTCTCAAAAATGATACTTTTAAAAAAATGGCCACCATGTTTTTTAAAAAAATTAGCGCCAAGACAATGAATTAGGGCACGGACGCTGAGTACGGAGCATGGTCCTTCTTAAAGTATGTGCTCCTGTTTGAAATAAACCAAACCAAGATGAAGCTTTTAAAAAACTAAATCCAGTTGATATGTGTCTCCAAGTTGCATCAATGCTGGAGGAAGAGGAAACATAACCTGGTCCCATTAATTTGGGTGTTCATTGTCATCTGTTGGACTGACGAGGCCGGATGGCAGCAACTTGCAAAGCCTGAGAGGTAGGCACAGTAGATTTCCATAAAAGTCCGCAGCTCCACAAATGATACTGTGGAGAAGCTCAGAGTCACACTCACCTTTTACTCGCCTGTTCTGTATTAGCCATTCTCTTTAAAAGGTGTTTTCAGAATGTGCTGCTTTCATTACTTTCTTTTTATACCACTGCACAATGGGTCCTTTTAGCAGGAAGTGGAGCAGAATCTTTTCTTTTGGACCACACGGAGGCAGCTACAGTTTTGCTAGTCTGAGAGGAAGAAAGCAAGGTGCAAGAGGGCATGTGAAATCTGCAGGGGTGCAGAGATGAGATCAAACGTGGCCATAATTGCAAAGCCCCAGCTCCTTTCGGGCACCTGGAGTGGATTGTGGAGAAGGGAATTGTTGATCCTTCAACAGCGGGACAAAGCGGTTCCTTTGCGGGGTTGAGGACTTTGCTGCTACCAAGTTCTGCAGCACAGGGAGATTTGCATCCTGTCAAGAGCCAAGAAGCAAAGAACACTTAGGGTTTTCCTTTGACTTGGTTGAGGAACAGCATCTCAGCACACTGAGATAGTTCGCTGAGGAAATGGCTAGCTTGCTGTGAGATCTTTCAACATTTACACGAAAAAGTCATTTGCCCAAAAGCTGGACTGTGCAAAGTATAATAAATTTGCACAGGAAATAGTGTCCTTTTCACAAACAGTGCCTTTTGCGCAAAAGATATGGTTTTCAGTGAAAAGCTTTTTTGGCACCAAAGTAGATTTTGCCCAAAACCAAAAAATCTGCAAAAACTCCCATAATCTCATCCAGCAGGGAGAATGTTTTTCAAGTTTTGAATGAAATGAGATGGATTTACATCTCAGGCTAAGTATAAATATGCAAAGATAAAGTGGCTGACGACCAGAACTGTACCGGGATGCTGGAAAATACTTCCTGACTACTTGCTGATATACCCATTAAAAAATGACATTATGGGTCAAACATATGGAGAATCATAGAATCTTAGGGTAGGAAGGGACCAAAATGGCCAACAAATCCAACCCCCTTCCACGGAGGAGCGCACAACTAAAGCATTCCTGAAAGCTGCCCATCCAACCCTTGTTTAAAGATATCTAAAGACAAAGGGCCCAGTCTATTCTACTGGTATTCATGTGAAACAAAATATGTGAACTTAAATGTTAGATTCCAGAATTCAAAGGTTCAGACTAAGATATGGAGGAAAATGCTTTGCAAAAACCAGTTTTTACATCATCAGTGTGGCTGTTCAATGACAGAGGCACACTACAAAAATCTGTTTAAAAAACAAAACCAAAAACAGCAACAAGAGCAACAACAGTTATATGTAAGGACTGTTTATACACACGGACAAAACTTGTACTGCTTAGGCTACTCCCCAAAATTAAAAGTGTGGTCATTTATGAGCACGCTGGTCCCCAACTGTGCCAATTAAGGTGCCTGAAAATAAAACAGATTAAAATCCTGATTTTAAAAAAGAGAACCTGCACCTGTGACACCGAGGTAAAAGATTAACTCCGCCACTGTCTATTCTGGCTGGCAAGGATAGCAGTTCTGCAGTCCAGTACCTATAAGGAGCATCATAGGCACAGACGGCACTGATCACCATCTCAGGGAGGACTTTTTACCTGAGCTGTAAGCCACAGCAAGAGCTCAGTGTGACACAGCCAAAATATAATTTCTACCAAACCACAAAGACAAGTAAATTACACGTAAAGAGGCTCTCTGTCACGGCAGAGAGAACAAACTGTGAAGCTGGAAGTGGTCTGCCGTTACAGACACTTCTGCTCCAAGATTCTACAGTGGGTGCTAATGGCCTTCTAAGGAAACATTCTGTATTTTATCATTTATGCTCTGGTGTTGGCCCACATCTCGTTCTGTACCGCAAGGCTTGTTACGACCTGAGATTGGAAATAAAGGAAGATAGATCTGATTGGAATTTAGACATGGGAATTAATGTGTTGAAGCAGGTAGTCCAGGAAAAAGCTGTTTCCAACTTGAAAGCAGCTATCCATGGGGCTGAGCCCTATCCCTAGAACAGGTTCAGAACCATGGATAGTGCCTTTAAAGTTCAGACAAAACCCTGACATGGGAGCCACCAGCTGCTATGTGTCCTATGCAAAGCCAGTGCATGCCCACTGCGAGCACACCCATAGTCCACAAGAACTGGTAGGGAGGGCCAGGCCAGGCCCACAGCTCACACAAGCAGAAGCATGGTCAGACAGTCCAAGGTTCAAAGGAGGAAAGCTGTCCCGAGGAGAGTTCAAAGCCCAGGGGGAACTGCCGGAGAGTCCAAAAGTAGGTACCCGGAGGCCAGAAAGCCATGAAACCAGAGATGTCAGAAAGGACTGTGTGGAAGTTCAGGAGCTGTTGTTCTGCAGCAACGAACAGCCTGGGCTGAACTAATTTATAGCTGGCAGTTAATCAGCCCAGCTGGACTCACTGGCTTGATGTCCTGTATTTAAAGAGGAGCAGGGCACCGCCTGACCTTCCGCTCCCGCCACTTTAATTTACATCACTGGAGAGGGTGAAGTCCTTCTGCCTCTGGATCTACACCTGTCGCTGGGGACGGACCAGGCCATGGCAGGAGTGCCAGTCTCCGCCAACGCTTCCTGGGGCCAGTCATCCTGCGTCTCCTCTTCCCCGTCTTCGTCCAAGGAGGCCTCCTCCAGGTAGGACACAGCACCACGGCCAACCAGGCAGGTAGCTGAGCCACGAATTAGAGGCTCCAGTCTGTCTTGGAGCTCAGTTACATGCAGCAAGGCCCCTGGAAGTTTTAACCAACTCTCTCTATTTGCACTGCAGAAAAGAAACTGAAATACTTGCCTTTTGAGTTACTTTAAAAAACAAACAAACACCTGTGTCTTACAAGCGACTAATCTTTGATGTCCAGCACAGTCTCTCCCCTCCTACCCCACAGTTGCCTCAACAATCACAACTGAGTGTGAGGCGCATCAGAAGGCAGCACCATTTACCCAGGGTTATGCGGGGATACAACTAATTTTTGAAAAACAGGTTTGAATATTGGAAGTGCAGAGGCAACCTGAGAGCACGGCTGCGTGGGAGGCTTCCCGTGCTGTTGGTGCATGATACCAAACGTGTGGGAGGATGAATCTTCTCCTTGCTTCATTAAATAAAAACTCCCACCACGGTGGCACTCGATTTTGAAGGAAACATGTATGGAAAGGGACCACAGCTCACTGGTGGGGCACCAGACTGGCACGCAGAGGCCTCGGGCTCACTGTGACAATTTCACCTCTGATAAATAGCTTTGCCGGAGGGTTCTAACAGCTGTATTACCCAAGACCTACCTATCTGAAGGAGCACCTCTTCCTACATCTGCCCACCGAGCCAGTGAGATCTCCCAGAAGAGCCCCCCTCTGTGTCCCTCTGGTGGGAGCAAAATTCTATGTAGAGACACGGGAGAAGGGCCTCTCTGCTGTGGAATCCCAGGGGTCCCCTTGGAGACCAACTGGCATTGATATTGCCTCCTTAGACTGCTTCAGGTTGCTTTTGACTATTTTAAAATTGTTCTAAAATCATTCTCAATTGTTTCAAATGGTAGAAATGCTGCTTTATTACCTGTAATAAAGATCTCTGGGGTGTAAGCAATTCCTTAAAATGACCCCAAATGCTCTCTATGCCCAGGGGAGGCCCTTTTTTTAAAAAAAAAAAAAAAGTGAGTGGAGAGAGAAGTCGCTTCGGATTATTTCTTTTTGCTTAAAAAAGAGCCTCTCCTGGAAACTATAAGGCTGAAGGAGAGAGGAAATAAACGCTGAGAAAACCAAAAACATGGCAAAAATGCCCCCAGAGGGTGTTTGGGGGCATCTGGGAGCAAAAAATCGATTTTTTGCAGGGGTGCTTGCGTGGCCCTCCAAGGTCTCCTGGGCGGGGGCTAATGTGTTCTCCCAGCCTCCTACAGCTGCCCCCGTGTCCTAGGGGACAATGCCCTGCCCGCATCTGCTGAAAGCCAAAGGGCATGAGCACCATTGTCCGGAATTGGCCTTCCAGAAACCACTGAAGCCATCATGTCACTGAGCTTCCAAAGCACAGCCTGGACAGGTGGTCCAGAGGGACACCACAGTCAGTGACCACTGAGACGTACCATTAACCCTCCAACTGACCAGACCCCTGTGGGGTCCCTGACAGTACCAGAACCCATGGCTTCCGCTATGAGGACACCAGAAACCCCACAGCTGCCCCTCATTTTTGTTTGCTTAGAGCATTTACCTCCAACTCCAGTGATGGGAGAAGAAACCTGCTCAGGCTAAAGGCTGCCCTTGTCGTAAAACAACCTATTTAAAAATGGCCGAAACGCCACCCGCCTAGAACGCAAAGGACAAAGCGAGGCGATCGGGTCGCCTGCCTGCCCTTCTCCTTTTGCTTCCCAAGAGGAAGCTGGTGCTTTTGGATAGAGCGGCCTGATCCTTTGCGTGCCGGAGGCTCACGGGACCCTGAAAGCAAAAGACCTCTCTGTTTATCTCAGAAGGACACTAGGAAGATGAAGGGGAGGGGCAGGTGGAATTAGGCAGTGAAAGAGAAAAATATTCAAAGAGAAGAATTATGTATGCATAATTGCGTGGCTCCCTGGAGTGCCTGGCTGAACATATGCCTTCACTTTGGGAAATCATTTCCCGCAACCACGGTATTCTAATTAAAATGTCTTAAGTGAGGGGAAGCACATTTTTAAAGAGCCCTGGTGGGGCGAAGCCAGGCGAGGGGGCGGAAGAAGGAGCCAAGGAGAGGCTGCTGGTATGGGATTCGGGGTGGGGAGAAGCACACCTTAAAGACCTCTCAGGCCCAGGATGTCTGAGGAGATGGCACTGCGGATGATGCACGGGGACTTGCAAAGAAAAAGGAGGCCAGAAGAAGACAAAGGGATCTAGGCTCTTAAGGTGCACAGTGATCCGACTGTCAGAGTTTTGGGGAAAGGAAAGATTTTCTACTTCTTCTGCTAAAACGATTTAAGTGACTTGGGTTTGCTTGGATGGCTGGGCCATATTTGCTGATCCGTCTCAGGTAGCAAAACCTCTTGGGTTGAACCCACTGGGGACAGGGCGAAGACTGACCACCACACCTTTCTAACCCGCCTCTGTAGCCCCATTCCACTTCCAGAGAAACCGAGGCTTAGCAACAATACCAAAAACAAAAACACACCAGCAGTATCTAAATAAGACAGAATATCTGCCGGTGGGGGGGGGGATGCTTCAACAGTGAAATCAAATCCCATTGATCTATAGCCACAAAAGCACTCATTGCTTCAGAACTTTCTAATGTAGCCTTTTTGGGAAAAAATAATCTCTTGTCTTATTGTTGTTTTTGTTGTTGTGTGCCTTCAAGTTATGTCTGGCAACTGTAGGATGAACCAATTGTGGGGTTTTTCTTGGCAAGACTATTCGGAAGTCATTTGCCACTGGCTTCCTCTGAGTCTGAGAGAGTGTGATCCGCCAAAGATCGCCCAGTAGATTTCCACGTCTGGGTGGGGATCTGACCCTGGTCTCCCACAGTGCTAGCCAGCACTCAGACGGCTACACAACACGGGCGCTTACGCTTCTATCTTGTGCTTTTCAATTTTCAGAGCATTCCCCAAATACAGTATAGTATTCTTTGGTCTGAGATAAGTTATAGGCTGTCTCCTTCGTCTATGGTTCTTTTCTACTGTCAGGGATGTATATAACTTATTCACTTATTTAATTTATATCCCACTGCTCTCTCATATGAAGCCCAAAGCAGTTTACAACAGAAATAAAATAATACAGCTAAAACAGTCTGAAATACAAAAATTTACAAAAGCATTAAATGTAATCCACTTAAAAGCATCAACTTAGAACAGTTGAAAGTACATGAAGACCTACCTGTTGCACTACCCCAACCAGCTAAAAACTGAAGTCCTGTTTAAATGAAAAGGTCTTTGCCTGCAAAGGGAGCAGGAAGGGAGCTAACTGAACCTTCCTTGGCAGAAAATTCTGTACCCTGGGAGCAGCCACCAAGAAGGCTCTCCCTTGGATCCCCACCAGCCATATCTGGGACCAAAAGAAAGCCTTCCCCTAAAGATTTTAAAACTTTGGTAGGCTCGTAGAGGGAGACAGAATCTTTCAGCTAGCCTGGACCTAAGCCATATCTTTGGATCTCAGTGGTACAAAATATCTGTAAAGAAATAAATGGAATGAGGACTGAGAAATGTTCACATCCTTCTTGTAAGATATTCTCCTCCCAAATTGCTGTTTGGATTGCTTGTGCAGTTGGATGAGCCCAAACGAGCAAAAGCCGGACATTGGATGATCACGACACATCACCACAGACCTGAAGGTGTGTGTTATTTACAGAGTAAATCCCATTGATTTCCATTTGATGGGATGACATTTGCTCATCATAAATAGCATGCACGACATTACATTCCTAATTGTGCAGACACCATTAGCCAATTGATTTTAGTGTTTTCCGCCCAATAGCCACAAGTCAGTCTCCAATCAGCTTCTGCTGTTGCTGGCTAAACAGAAAAGTGTGTGTGTGTCTGTGTGTAGATACAGACAGATGTTTTAGAAATAAATTTTTGTATCTCTTCACAACTGTATTTCTATCCAGTGTTTATACACCTTTTTTTTGGCTAATTACAAGTTTTTTTTGCAAAAAAACAAAAACAAAACAAACACCTCCAAGGTGTTTTGCAGGACAAAGGTATTTTATGTAACAAAAAAAAAAAAAAAACCTGTACAAAAAAATGGGCAGGAACACTTGTAATCATGCCCAGTAGGGAGAAAACTTCTGAAGCTATTTGTTCTACCATGAAAGAACAAAACAAGCAAAGATTTACGTTTCCTCCTGTGAAGACAGAGCTGTCAGCATCCACCAGAGCCGGCACATGCAGCTTGCTGGCAGTCCACAGTTGGCAGCCGAGGCAGCGCAGAATCTCCACTTCTGCCATCTGGGAGATCGCTGAGCATCCCACGTCGCGGGGCCCAATTACCGACCCCGGACCCATCATCCTCTTGCAACTATTTTAATTGCACTATTGACAGGAACTCGGTTGACAGACCGAAGAAAGAGTTTTGTTCTCTCTCTTTTAGCCCTCCACCCACCACCTCCCATTCCACCAGGAGTTTCAGCATAAAGTAATAAGCCAAGGAGGAAGAAGCAACGGGGAAACATCAAACAAAGCGAGGTAGCTGCTCATTCAAAAGAAAGGGGAACACTGCCCATGGTGTAAGGGTGTTGGGGGGGCGGACTGCTTAAGCAGCCTTTCTCAACCTTTTTACCCTTGGAGGAGCCCCTGAAATGATTTTTGGGTGTCAGGGAACCCTGCATAAAAATCATTATACCTAAAGCTCGAATATATATATATATATATATATATATATATATATATTTTCTGGAAACCTGCCCGAGACTGGCAATCAATGGCTCAGGGGCCAGCACCGGCCCCTGGACCACTGCTTTGAGTAGCAGTGTTGTAAGGGGTGTGTGTGTGTGTGGCTTATCTCAAAGCTTGGGAAGTTATTTTTAAACGTCCATTAGTCACAGATCCAAGTCCTACTACAGCAAGAGATAGTTATTGTCATAGTTGCTTTCAAAAAAACAACTTTATTTTCTGGTTCTCAAAATTAATTAAGGTTGCTATGTTTAGTTACTTTAGGAACACCTGAATATTACAAGTCACTGGTCTGCTGGAAAACACACTCTCTCGTCCTTTGCACCTCATTTTCCCCTCAACAGAGCATGAGGCAAGCCAGTACCTGAACCATGTGAAATTCTTTCTGGCTGACCTTTTAGTCAGCCCATAATCCTGGAGCCACAAAAGTTTTTAAAGGGACTGCTACATCACAAAATGGTAACGTTACCCCATTAAGCTGCATTTGCAACGTACACTCAGGATTAAGCTAGCTAGTTATCTAGCTGGCTATCCACATACACACTTGGGTAGTTCCCTAACACTGCGTCAGAGGAGCAGCCCATCTAACTTAGTGCTGCCTACTCTGGACAGGCAGCAACCTTCCAAAGTTCTGAATGGATGGCCCCTCAAACTAGCCAAGATCTCTCAGCTCAGGAATAAGTTACTTTTCTTTGGTTGAGAACAGCATTCCACTGGAACTGATCTGTAAGAAGTCACAGGCCAGGGATGGGCACGGACAGGGAGGACCCCCCATCTCTTGATGCACGCCATTTTCTTTCTCTTCCTGACCCCTCCTCTCTCACTCTCTTTACCTCTACCCAGTAGACTATCACATGAGGGACAAATCCAGAAGCTACAACTGACTAGTTCCAGGGAGCTGGCGGTTGCCTATCCCTGCTTTACCTGGAGATATCAGTAACTATGGGCTTGGGATTTCCTCCTCCAGTGGCTTATGATTCTTCCTTCTCATAACATTAGGTCAAAATGGCTCACTTAAAAGTGAGCAGGAAGGTGAGCAAAGCAACAGCTGCAGTTCAGAGCTGGAACACGTGCTTCCAAAGGAAAATTAATTATATTTGTTTAATTATGACATGCCTCTAACTGTCTTCTTTCCCCACCAGCAGCATTCAGTAGTAGGAGACGTTTCGCTATACGAGAGCAGTTGGCAGAAGGCCAACCGGAGCCTGCACAAGAGCCTTTGGGCCTTAGCGTTGCTCTCCTCAAGTCTGTGAGCCAGGACTGACCCGTCCCATCTTGAAAATGCGCTGCCTTATTCCTGTGGCAGCTCTTGGTGGATCATGGGGGAAGGAGGTGCCCCACTTCCTGGTCTACAAATCCCTCTGACTTCATCATTGCTTTTTAAGAGTCACTTTAAAGTATGTTCAGTAATCATTTTGCTCCCAGGAGTCCTGTGAGGCTACCCTAGAAAAAATTACTGGGGCAGCAGTTTGGCTCCCAGGTCCCAGTGGAGTAGTGGATCTGCTTTGGGTTTTAGACCAACATTTAAAGGAGGATCCAATAAGGAGGAGCTTTTTCTGGACAAAGTTCAGCATCTTGGACAGCTCCCTTACAGTCTGGATTCCGCACTCCTCTGGCATAGAAGGCATAAACTCCCACTCCACCAGCATCCCACAGGCCTTTCTAAGTCATCCACTCTTGCAGTTATCACTACTGTTTTGTATCACAATATTAAAAATACAGAAAAACACTCTCCAGACTCTCAGACGTCCTCCTCCAGTAATTTCTGATATTGCACCTTGAAATACTTTTAAAAATACAGAACAAAACACAAAGCAAGGCATCTCTCGCCATTTATTTTCCAGATGCCTAGGACCACAAACACTTCCCCGTCTGAGTGTTGCAGTCTTCATACGCAGGCTGTGTATCATGCTACCCTCTTCAAGTGAAGCATGTGATGCTGCCATGCAGAAGAAGTACAAAGAGATGGAGGGGAGACACAGTCCTCGATACTGACAAGACCTGGTTTTCTTACATTTTGCCACATGCAGGAATCTTGAATCTGCTAGCAGCATATGGGCTGGACAGTTTTGCTCTCGAGAAGCTGACCAAGGACTCTCCACTGCTTTAGCAGCAACAGCCTAAAAGAGTGAGCCCTTTGGAAAATGGGCAAGACTGCAAATTCCATCACAGCTGGACTCCAGATCTGAAGTCCTGTTAAGCAGGATTTTGGATACAGGTACAGGTTGAAAGCCTGTTTTGCTTTGTCTGTTGCACTGTTATCTCTTTTCTTGCTCAAATGCTGTTTTAAGTAGAAAGCCTTCTTGAGTTTGTATCTGTAGGTTAGAAGTCAGAAAATATTTTTGGGTGTGTGATTTTACAATATAAGTGGATTCACATCAAAGGCTGTCAGGTCTCAGGGCCTGGCCCTGAGTCTCCCATTTTCATGCATCATCTCCAATCAGGAGACAGAGTTCCCAGTTCTCCACTTTTGCTGGGCTTGCCTCTGAAGGAGAGGAAAAGGCTGTGTGCAAAGCTCCAGCCCAGCTAACAGAGCACCAGCTTGCTAGCGGCATCATTGATTTATTGAACTACCTTGCAAGAATCTCCAAGGGGCCTCTGAGTTTATTTACTTGGCTTCCCTCCTACTCCTTGTGGCGCCAGCAGTTACCCTCTGTTCTGCCTCCACCTTCCAGCGAGAAGCAAGTAAGCTAGATTAAACATTTGTTATCCCACCTTCCTAAGTAAGTGGGAAGGAATAATTCCCTCATTTCATCATGATTTGGGAACAGCCCTTTTAGCTAAGATTAACCTCCAAACAAGAAAGTAGGTTCCGTGTTGAATGACAAGCTGTGAGCAACTGTGGTTGGTATATACCGGTAATGGATAATGCTTAACGACATTGCTGGGGCTCTCCCTAGGTCTCAGGTTTTGGTCAGGAGACCTCAGGTCTTGGGACAATCCTGAACTGGCAACTCTAATTCACACACAGGTCAAGATGTTATCTTCTTTCCTTCCCCTTTACGCAGCATCCCGCTGTGGCACCAAAACCCTTCTCCAAAGGGTTTTGCAGTCCCCCTACAGCAGGTTTTTAGGGTGATCGGGATCTTCAGGAGAGACAGAAGGTTACCAAATCTGGCAAAAGCAGTGGGATCCAGCAGTAGGTATCACCAAGTCCTGGCCTTCATGGCAGCCTGTTATGTATACTGCCCTTATAGTTTTGTGGGACAATGGGGTCCATTCTTGGAAATACGTTCTGCAACAAAGTAGTTTCATCTTGTTTAAGTCTATACTAATTTTTAAAATCTCCTCTGCATTGTATAAGGCGTGCAGTTCTGTTTCCTAGCTGTAACATGTCTGGCCGGTGACATTTTCAAGCCAATTAGCAGGCACTGAGCTTTTCTCCCTCCTCCTGGTCATCATGGATTTTAATGAAATCAATCCAGAGTGAAATCAAAGCCTCTACTGTACTCTTGTGCTGCTAGTTTGAGAACCAGCCCTTCCCCCTTTTCCATTATTACTCCTCTAATGAAAAAAAAAAAACCAAACATTCTCTGATATTTCTATGCACCCAATATTTCTACTTGCTTGTACGCTTCTCTCATCTACCACGCATGCACCTGGGCACACCTGTAATACAAGGTAACCTGCATGTAAATATTTGTATATGGTGAGCACAAAAAACCCTGGTTTTATTTTCATCTCCTCTGTTGAAATGTCCCCCCGTCAGTTCTAAAAGAAATGGAACAGTCCACTATTTCAACTCTCATCCCCGAGAGAATTCTGCAGTTGAGAAAACTGGTTGAATTTGATTAAACCTTTGGATCGCCTCCAATATTTCCAGCTATTCCATCTGCAGAAAAACACTCTCCTGCCACTTGGCACACTGGTCGCATTAGCTGCCTTCTAAATCAGCAGCAGTTCTGCCTAATAATTTGGCATTTGCAAGCTGCCTTGTAAATTACAAGCCCTTGCATCCTTTGGTAGGAGGAAGAGCCTCCCCTCTGCTCCCTTTGCCGAAAATAGAGGCGTGGTCGGCAGAACATTTCAGAGAAAGAAAACGTCTTTCTGCAAACGTGCCCCTTGTCAAAATTAACGCAAGAGGGGTGGGGAGGCCAAGCATAATAAAGGCATACATGGGGAAAAAACTCAACTCTTCCTCTTAGGCTAGGAGGAAAAAAAAATAAGCACACAATGAGACCTGGTGCTGCAAACACACTGCATTGTGTGTGAGCTCTTCTGGGTGTTGATGCCAGTCAGTTTGTTCCAAGGGACAATCAGAGGCCGAGGCTGTCCTCACAAGCACTGGAAACAAGGGGTGCTCTTTGGCGCAGGAAATGTTCCCAAGAGATACTGGCTCTTCAAAGCTTTCTCAGCCTTTCTTTATTGCACAGCAAACGCGCCTGCACACACACGCACACACTTCCACTGAATGCTGGCTAGCGCTACAAGGGTTGCACTGCACGTTACAGAATTTTTCCAGCAAAGCAACACTTGGTTAGAATTAAGCGTTCAACCTGCGTGCACGTGTCACCATGATGGGTGATAATCAAATATGTGGATTACACTCCAATAAGACAAACTGGGAAGGTATAAGCCATCACAGCTTTGTGACCCTTTGTGTAAACACAGGGGCCCCTCTGCGTACGCTTCAGTGCCCTCCATGGAAGATAAGGATGGGCAACTATGGAAGATGAGGGGACTACACTAGCCCTCTAGAGGACCACACCCACCCCACCATATGTGCTCCCACAAAAAATGCAATGGTTTTCCCCCAAAGGCTCCCCAGGGGACACTGAGGCATGTTTTTGGGCTTTGTGGATCCTACAGGGGTATTCTGTGGCATTTGGGGGCAAAATATATATTTTTTTAAATCTGCTAAATATCATTTTCACCCCTGAGGGATGCAGGTGAGCTCCAAATGTGGGAGAATATGCCTTCCACACCCTCTACAGATCTTTGGGGGAGCATTTCAGGACAAAAGAACGGTCCGGAGGGGACACGTGTGAACCACAGGTTGCATTTTGCTCACACATGGTGTGAGAAATGGTTCAGAGTGGCCTTCAAGGCTGAATTGTATGTCCTAACTCTCTCTTCTCTACTCTAAAGCTTTTTCTGAAAAGGACAATTTAGAAGCAGCAAGGGGTGGGGGGACTTAACTCTTCCCATTCCATTGATTTTCCCCTTGGAATATTGCATCCTTGCTCCAGGCTTCTGCCAAAACCAACAGAGACCAAAGAGCTGGAAACCAAACCCTGTAAGGAACTTTGAGGGAGCTGAGTATGCTTGGCCTGGAGAAGATTCAAGAGGTGACATAAGACATCTTTGTATATCTGAACGGTTGCCATATAGAACAGTGCTTCTTGATCTACCTATGTGGGGGGGGGCACTGGTAGGGTTTTTCCCCCTAACGTGCCAGGGACTTGTACCATATTTGTGCCCACTGAATGCCACTGTTTCTTTCTTTATCTAGAAACTCACCAGGGATCAGTAACCAATGACCAGGGAGCAGTACAGGTCCAGAGCTCATTGCTTTGAGGAGCACTGATGTAGGTGACAGAGCAAGCTCATTTTCTATGGCTCCAGAAAGCCCAAAGGATTGGATTCAAATTACAAGAAAGGAGATTCACACTGAACTTCAGGAAGAACCTCATGGCAGTAACAGCTGTCTGGCAATGGAACGAACTCCCTTGGAAAGGACTGTGCTTTTCTTTGTTGGAAGAACCTTTAAACAGAGGTTAGAGGATTACTTTAGTCTGCATTCTTGCATGGTAAAGGGTTGGACCTTTGCAGCCCCTTCCAATTCTAATTCTATGATCCCAAGTCCAGAAGCAACCCCAAAGAAGTAAAACAGTATGAAGGAAAGGGAGGGCAATCAGAGAGCCAAAATGATTATTCTGTTCTTCTAACAGGTTTTGCAAATATTCAGATTTCCTCTGCCTTCATACTAAACAAAGAAAAGCCATGCTAAGCATGAAATTAATCAAATTAAAAGGAAAAAACCAGGCTGCAGGCCCTCTTGTAGAAGCTTCTACAGAGTCATCCCCCCGCCCTTGTTGCATTCTCAGATTGTATTTGCTTCTTGCACACTCCACTGCAGCCTTTTCATCCCTATGCTGCTACGGTTGTCCTGCCCTTACACACCCTCCCTCCCTCCCTCCCTTTCTTTCTTTCCTTCTTTCCCAAGAAAAAGCTTCATCCCCAGCCCCAGCCTGTGGATTCTGGCGGCGCCTTGGTGGTTTTTGGGCATCCACCATGACATGGCAAACGCAGTGCTCGTAAGAGGCTGGTGAGTTGGATCTGATGGGAAAGCTGAAGAAAATGAGTCAGGTCTTCCCAAGATGCAGAACACACAAGCTTGACAAAGCTAGGCAAAGCGAATGACTGTTAACACAACAGAAGGTCTGCAGTTCCCTCAGAAGCACAGCCTAGAAAGCTGATCGTTATCAACTTGTCTGTGCGTCCTCCTCCGTCTATGCCTCAAAACCACACAAACAAAAGGTTTCCTGAGTCCACTATACCATCTCCTACATGCAGTAAGGCATCTCCCCCACCCTGACCTCTAGTGCCATTCACAATATGGGGATAACAGCACCAGCCCACCTTATTGGAGTACCGTAAAGCAGGGATGGGCAGTCTTCAGCCTTGTAGGACGTACATTTTTTTTTAAAAAAAAACCAGCAACCCTAAAACCTTGAGACCCATTCATCAAAGCCAGGTGCAAAGTCGTGCCTCAGACAAGAGATCACAAACAATGAATTATGGAATTCCCAGCCAAGGAATTTGTGGCCGTTTCCAGAAACAGGCTCACGAGTTCTTCTCATACGAAAATCTACTACCGGTTTTCCCTTGAGCATTTTTCTACAGTAAAGTATTTGTGGGGAGTGGGACAGGAGATCCAGCATAATATCTTAGTCTGAATGCTGGACTAAGATCCTGGGAGACCAGCGTTCACACCCCAACTCAGCTATGGAAACCCTCTGGTTGGCCTTGGGTAAGTCACGCTCTCTCAGACTACAGAGGAAGGTCATGGAAAAGCTCCCCTGAATGATTCTTGCCAAGAAGCTAGCGTGGCCTAGTGGTTTCAGCATTGGACCAGGGCTCTGGAAGACCAGGGTCTGAATCCCAGTTCAGCCAAGGAGACCCGGTGGCTGATCCTGGGGAAAGTCACAATCTCTCAACCTCAGGGGAAGGCAATGGCAAACCTCCTCTGGATGAATCTAGCCAAAAACCCTTTGATAGGGTCACCATAAGTCATAGTTGTCTTAAAGGCACAAAACAACAACATATCATTAGATAATTAGCAATCAGGAAAAAAAAACCATGGGAATCTGCCAGTCAGTCCCAATCTACCTTCTGCTCCCATCTGGCATAAAATCCGGATGCCCCTCATCCCTTCATCTCTCTCTTGCCAGAAGCAGGAGGAGCACCAACAGTAAATTTTGGTGGCATATTCTGGCTGGAGTGGAAGGAAAAGTGCAGACGACAACTAACCAGAGCAGGAAAAAATCGTGACTGACCATGAATGACTTCGACCAATGGTCTAAAAATACTAAGCCTTATGATTTTTACTTCTGGTGGGAAAGCAGAGGAAATATAATTTTATCTCACCATTTTTTGTCACTCCCTTCATTCTTTTAAAGCCTTTTCTTTTTAAACAGATACATGCATAGATAAACGGGGGGGGACTCACAATAGATGGTATCTACTTGCTTCTCATAACTAGAAGGTAACACAAGACCAATGTTTTCAATTATAGAACAACAGAAGTCTAAATCAGGAAAGCAAACCATGAAAGCAACCCTAAGGAGGTGCATTCATTTATGTCAGAGGGAGAGAGAATACCACCAGGAATGTACAAAATGTATTTACTATTTGTTTTATTTATTTATTGAATTTAAATCCCATCTTTCTCCCAAGATGGGATTCAAGGTGGCTTACAATAATTTTAAAAAGATTAAGCTAAACCATGAGTTTACAAAGATTAAAAAAAAAGAATAACAATGTTATTTTGAAAGCATCATTAAAAAGAGTTAAAGGATGCTGGATCTGTACACATGCCAGCTGCTAAACCCAATCTTGGTATGATTTCTAAGAGAGAATGGCAGCAAAGTGTAGTATCTGTGCCGTACATCTTCCACATCATAGTATAGAGACTGACAGAGGAAGAGCAAAAGGCTACACAACTTTTTTGTCCACACAGCGAACTTAAAGCCAGTTCTTTTCCCCTGAGCTTCCCTTAACCCACATCGTTCCAGGAACAGGGCAGGTGAATCTCCCGCCCATCTGGCTCAGCAGCACTCGACGGAGGGACGGTTCTCTCTTTCTCAAGGGGAACAGAAACCTCTCTGCAGCCCGTGTTCAGCCATGCATACAAGGCTGGCTGGCTTCTCAGCGCAGGAGCAAAAGGGCAAATGAATCCCATTACCTTCCAGGAATAAAGGCCCAGACTTAATGCACAAGCTGCTTAATGGCTGCATTTTCAACAGGCTGAATAAAGCATCGTTTAATTTCCAAAGGCGCTGTCATACACAGGCACACACAAGCCCCTGTGCACACCCATAGGGCTGTTTAAAAAAAGACAAATTGAGAGCTAGGAGAAATCTCCAAGCTTCTGGCAGAACAGGGCAACCAAAGTGTGGTCCTGGGGCCACAACCAGCCCCCACTGCTGATTCTGTGGCCCTGAATACCCTCCCCTTGCCCCCACAACTATCCTCCGGCTACTGGATGCCTCTGGGCACAGAAGCTCACCTTTCAAATAGGTTGTGGGGCGGGGACATTTAACATCTTAAAAAGGCATTTTTCAAAACAAAAGTGAACTTCCAGTCACTTCAATTTTTTGTTGGGGGGTTCTGGCATATTTTGGCAGTCCATGAGCCCCCCAAAGTATCCCAGGGAACAAAAGTGAACCCCAGACCACCACAACTGCCCACCCCTGGAGCAGAAGCTCTGAATTTAATATACAATATTATTTGAAACAATAGGCTCTTCGCCTTGGTTTGCAACAGGGAAGTGGCTTCGTATTCACAGCAAACGTTGTCTTATGGTTAGCTGACAAGTCCACTTTGATGACAAAGGTAGGAGCGTGGCTCACAATCCACACACACACTCCTTCCAGTCCAGATCACATCCCTCTCCTCTCCAGTCCCTACAAGCCCACCCTCATCCCAAAATAGGACGGTAACAGCCTGTGTGTAAGCCCAGGGGTCCTTTGCTAAACTCATGACTCCAGCTTCCCCCAGTTACGATCACAAGGCCTGTGACTCACGCAGAGGAATTTCAAGTGATTCATCCTGCGAACTTCCTGATTCCTCAACAGATCACATTTGCACGTAGGTGCCACACAACTCTTTGTGTGTGAGAATAATCTTTCAGAAGCAAGGAGCACGTGGCTCTGGTTTTTCAAGAATGTACGCACACGTCACAGCTGGAAGCCTCTTAGAAGGAGCATTTCTTCCGTCAGTGGCCTAAAGCGGAATGCAACTGCTAAGACGGTTTTTGCCACCTGCAGTTGCTGTAAGAGCTTGCACAGAACACACACACACAACCCCCATATCTATGTATGTGACATGCATTGTCTGGGCAGGGAACAGCTAGACTGCAATTCCCACGCAGCCCTGCCCAATGTGGCCAGCGGTGAAGGATACTGGGAGACGCAATCCTGGGAATTTCCCTTATCATAACCCTCACTGTCGCCTCCATTTATTTATTTACATAGCACCATCAGTGTACATGGCACTTTAGACAAAAAAAAGAATAACAAAACACAGCTAGCTCTGCCAAGGCCCTACAGACTAACACAAACACACGGAAATACAGAGGAAGGAATAAGTAATACAAATATAAAAGCAATGCAATATCATTGTAAAACAAATTAGTATCAGACAGGAACACAAAAACCAATGCAACATAATATAAAGCAAACTGTCGAATACATATAACCGAAATATCTATGTCTGTATCTGTGTTTGCGTCTGCATCTGCAGCTATATCTATCCATATCGTGCAGCTGTTTGTGTAGGCACATCAGTTCCCTGTCAAGACACTCTTCGTGCCAAAAGGAAGTTCCAAGGAGAGCTCCAAGGAGAGTTCATCAGAGCTAAGACGGAAGGGAAAGACCAAAATAAATCCTACTTCCTGGCCACTCCAGAGCATCCGTCGTAAAGCAAGGAGGGAACGAAGGAAGGCTGGGTTATCTGGCCCCTGGTTCGTCAAAGGCTCTCTCCCTGGTTCTCCCCATTTTCTTCTGCAGCTGCCAGAGCTAAGTGGTGGTAAAGGGGGAGAAACCAGCCGAAGTTTCACCAAGGAAACGGGGTGGAAGCAGGTCCCTATACAGGCCTCCTTCCACGAGATGACTCTGCTTCAGGAGGGAAAAACACATTGCTACTCAGCAAGGGCACTTCAGCTGAGCACTTGAGAGCTTTTACGGACGACTGGTAAGTTCTGAGGCTGTTTTATCTGGGGGTACTAGAAAAAAGAGAACTATGGAGACTGCATTCAATGGGGTGTGCTTCCGAGCAAGCGCGTACGGGCTTGCAGCCTTTCCGGGAGGGGGAATAAACACAATCAGGTCTGTCCTCATACAGGAAGGAGAGGGACCACATAACGGGGGAGACGTGAAAGAGCAGCGAGTGGGCGCCACAGTTTATCCTGGGAACATCACCTGAGAATGCCAATTTAATTTTCACCTCTGGGGTTGCCTCTTACATTTTAAGTATTCATAAAGCAAGCTCTATTTTAATTGTATGTATGCCACTCGGGGAGTCTGTATCGAAAAAAGCCGCATATAAATACATTAGAGCTTGCCAAAAGGACTCCCCCCCGCAACAACAGCATTCTTCATCCCTCTAGCAAGGATATTCTGAAAACTGCAGTTCAAAAAGGGTAACTTTTCCAAGCTGTGAAAGAAATCTTAGCCAAGCACCTTCAACCAGCTTCTTAACTTTGCATGGATGGGCAAAAGCACTCTATGCAACAAATGCTGCGGTGACTATATCAGGGAAGGGGGCAACTCTGCTGAGTTCCAGGGCCAATGTTTTGGCCCCTTGTAGAACTGCACAAACTAACTGAAATTCCAGAAATCAGAGGGCAGAGAAGAGGAGAGGCTGTAGGCACGGCTGAAAGTCCACTTCCAGGTTTGAAAAATGTTTTGAGTTTTTAAATGTTAGTCAGCAGAAGTCGGCCCTGGCTAACTGCCCCCTGGATGCTTTGAGGAGAGGACATTTCATCCCAGAAAAAAAAAGGTGACCTGGCATGGCCAGTACTGCAAAAATCGACCCTGGAGAGGTTGCTACACCAAAAAACAGAACAAAAAACCTTATTCCCAAAGTTTAGTCTTCAAGGAAGAATGACAGTTGGTTCTACTCACTTCTTTTAGTGCTGTTCCTATTACCTGAGCCTGCCTTCCCCAACCTGGCACCCTCCATACTTTGGGGCTGGCGTTTCCCATAATCCCACAGCCAGCACGGCCCAAGCACTCCTCAGACTCCTGACAGCTGAAGACCACCTTCTTCTCACCAAAGAGGAGACCCAGCATGGTGCAGCAGCTTGTAGTAGACTAGGGCCCTGGAAAATCAAGGTTCAATTCCCACTCAGCCATGGAAACCCACTGGTGCCCTTGGGCAAGTCACACTCTCTCAGTCCAATGGGAGGGCCATGTCAAACCACCACTGAAGAAATCTGGACAAGAAAACCCTGTGGTAGAGTCTCCGTAAATCAGGAAACAACTTGAAGGCAAACAGCAATAATAACCACCAACAAAGGATCATTTTTATGGCACACAAGTGAGTAAGAATTAGCCACCCTACTTGGAAGACGAGTAAATCTCCTGAACATCTTACACTGGGTCAGAATTTGTGACCTGCCCGGAACAGAAAGAGAACAGGCCAGAACAATTAAGCAAGCAGAGATCCAGTGGGCAGCCTCCCCTCTGAATGAGCGCTTTGTGTTTCCCTACTTCATATCACACAGCACACACAATGGCTGATCTAGTGGAAAAATACAGTTGACAAATAACAGACAAAGGTTGATTCGCCCCTCCACTTCAGAATCATAATAGGCTCAGTCAATCAGTTAGAACACAGCGCCCTAAAAAGACACAAAAATAATATTTTGGTATTGATATACACTCTGCAGATGGTACACCAGATGAAGATCAATCCATTAATCACATTTCCCACAATGACGAGCGCCGTCCCTGCAGCTCCGTTGTTCCCTCACTTGGACTCACGAGCAAAAATCTAGGTTGTCTCCCAGCTTGAAGCCTTGCATGGACAAACTTAACTAAGATGGGAATTAGTAACCCATGAAGCTACAAATTTAGGATGAACATCCACCAGCATCAGCATTCAAACAGGTTTGGGGTTATTGAGACAGGAGCGTCTGAGAACACACTGGGAACAGAAATACCATTCACAAAAGTAAAGATATATCAGAACAAAAAGGATGAGAAAAAAACACAAGTGTTTAGCTTAAACCAAGAACATGCAAAAGCCAATCTTCATCTAACATCCCCTTGACTTCTTAAGATTTTATTATTATATAAAGCATTTACTAGCTGCCTCTCCAGCTCTCAGGGTAACAACAACAACCACTTGCAAAACTGATCAAATGAAAGACATTTTCAGTAGCTAAACAATAAAGACAGGAGAAAGATAGAAGAAAGCGACAGCTAATGTCCACAGACAGCTAACTAGCTAAATAAGGCCAAATGGAAGAGAAGTGGTTTGCAGATCATTCAGAATGAGGGGAAGATGGAGATGGGAGAGTTTTCATTCTGCGCCTTAAGGGCCATTGATGTAAAAAGTTTGCTTATTTTGCACGCCCTCAAAACTTCAAAGCAGGGCTAAAGTGTAAGCAAGCCCCACCACCATCGTGTTTAGAGCCAAACCCATCCAGTCTCCTTGTAAGCACCCTTGCTGACCACCAAGAAGTCATGGGCAGTGAGGACAGAGTACACAGCTGGGTTCCAGTCTAATCCCCATAGCTCCATCTTTCAGAATCCTGGGACCTCTAGTTTGGTGAGGTAAACACAATTCTATGGCAGAGAACTGTACTGCATCCCTTGAGCTACAGCAGATAATTCCAAGTGCCACATAAACTACAAATCCCAGGATTCCTTAGGATGAAGCTGTTAAAGTGTGCACTGTGGATGCACCCAGGATCACCAGTTCCTTTGCCATCTGTGCTAACTCCCCCAAGAATGAAATGGAGTTGGAGATGGGGCAGTGCAACAGCTACAAATTCCACCATTTTAAAAACAGGTTGCATTTCGAAGATCCAAGGAAGCAGCCTCTGTAATTAAAAACTTTCCAGAGGGCCTAAGAAAGTGTTCAATGTTGTCATTTATTGATGCTGTAACACCGCACCAAACGCTGCTTCCAAATCAGGTCCAGCCCTCCAATAACCACACTGTCGTTTGCCTACAGAGGTGTCACAGCTGCAATGCACATGCTACGCTCCATCCTAACCAGAGCTTAAAAGAACTATGGTTTTGGCTCACAATTGCCGGAAAAACCTCCAGGTACCACGGCCAGTTGGAGTTACAGCCCTAACAATAACAACTCCTACTGCCACTTTCCCGATCTCTGATACTAAGTACAGGGGTGGAGGTTCATTTTTAACAATTCCTAGAGCAATCCCAGAGGTGATGGTGCCAGTGACACCATTAAACTGGCAAATGTCTACAAAGATACCGGGCAGAAGAAAACGGGGAGAAGCTACAATACCTAGAATGTGAAACACTTCCCAAAACTCCTGCCTTTCACCTGCTTAATCTGGAAAGTCTTTGCATAGCCTTTTCAACAGCAATGCGGGCCATCCTTTCCCTTACCTTTCAAAAATTACTTCAACACCATTTTCTCCCTTCTTCGCGGGTGGTTTCACAAGGCCCCTCTCCTCCTAAAGTTCACTTTCTCAGCTCTTAGAGGAGACGAAGAGAAGAACGGACGGGTTTTCCGTAACCGATGTCGGAGACTGAAGGTGACTGGAAAAGAAAGCAAGCATCTTAGTGCAAAATTGCCCTTTCTCTGCTTGCAGATCAAGTTAAATTAAATTAATGCTATCAACACAAATGCCTCCTACTGCTTCTATCACCACATACAAATACCACAGCTGTCAGATGAAATGCAGCTATCATGGATACAGCGGAGGGAGGGGGAGGAAATTTGTAAAAATAAAAACATACTGATCAAAAGGATGCTCAGTAGAGTTCACAGGAGAACAAGGGCCACAGAGGTGAATTTTGGACATTCCATGGCTAGAATGAATAATGGAAAAGGGAGGAAGACCAAATTAGATTGTCAGTTGACTGGTCTACATAGCCAATTGATGCAAAGGTGAGGAAAGAGTTCCTCTTTGACATTTCCCCCTTCCCAGAGAGAAATCATTTACTACATCTCTTGACTGGACCAGGAAAAGTTCTGAATAATATGCTGTTGATCCTAACAGGACTGTGATGGAAGTCTCTGTTCTCCTGCCTCGTCCCTCCTTTGCCACTGCATTTGTGGACACCCATTAAGATCTTAAAACTTGAACTTAAATGAAACAGAGAGTTGCGTTTACAAATATTCAAAAATACCCAAAATTTCAAATCTGTGTTTCAGATTTTTTTTTTCCTGTGACATTTGAAATATGAGTGGCTTGGGCTTGCTGGCATCTCCACGTTGTTTTGATTTTTAGCAGGTATCAAATACGAAATAAACTGTCAGCTGTCAAACACTAAATATTCTTGCGCGTTGTCTATCAAATTCTGTCAGTACATGCTGCCTATCAAATTCATTTAAATACCATTATATAGTAACTATCACATACAGTTAAATGTCGACTATCAAGTATCACTGAATGTCAAATGCAGACGTCAAACGTTCGGCAGATATTTGAGCACCTGAGATATCAAGAGAACATGTGACAAAAGCATCCATCCATCCTGGAACTTTTCTCGGATGGAAGATTTGTCTGGGTGACCCATGTATGTCATTCTCAGATAAACAGCAGGATGTATGTATAATAAACAAATCCCTGGGAAAACAATGCAAAACACTGCCTTGCCAATGTCACACAAGAAATTGCACGGCATGCAGGGCCCCTCCAAGAAAGAGCAAAAGACAATAGAGAAGAATGTGGTCTCAACTACTTTTTACTAAAAGTAGAACTCTGAGCCACGCAAGGAAATTGACTGGTGGAGAACTCCACCATCAACTCATGGAATGTTTTGCCACAAGATGTGTTGATGGCCACTGATTTTGACCAGCCTTTCCCTATCAGCAGTTGGACTACAATGCCCTGACCATTGGCCATGCTAAGTAGACATTGGTGGCTGCAGTTTACCTGGAATTTTCCACTGGGAAAACAAGACGCAATTGAATGGCTAGTTCCAGTTGGAGGGAACCCAGTGAACCAACACATAGGCATTCTTAAAACTCAGCAACTGATAACTGGATCTACTTTGGTGAGGACTAGGAAATGGTGTAGGAACATCAGTGACAATCAAGTTAGATAAACCACACTTCCCCAGGCTACAGGACTAGAGGAACCACTGGTTTGGCCTAGTAGAATGACACTTGTTTTGAAACTGAAACAAGCATGATTCACATTAATCTCTGTAGTTTCTCCCTTGCCACTTCACCAGGGTTTAAACTCCAGCTACTCCTCTCCAACTCTGCCTCCCACCTGAGAAAAGAGAGCAGTGGTTACTGCATACTCCTCTGTTTTGAATTAATTCACATGGAAGGTGGAGAATGAGACTTTCAAAATGGCAGTCTGCTGAAGTAATTTGAGCCAAGGCAACAGACACGATTAACCTACTTGTTAAACAGCACATGTATCTTTCAAGCTTTCCAGCAGGAAACAGTCACAGAACCACTACTCGATCTTTCAAAAGCAATTTCAAACACAGAAGTAATCACTGCAGAGTAAGAACATGATAACTGTTCTGTTTTCTCTTGTGCCTGATTCTGCGCTGGAACTCCAACGGAACAAAGACCGGAAAACATTACCTGCACTGACAAAATTCTGCAAACAACCACCGCACATATAACAAGCTTTTACTTTCTTGAAGCCAGTAGAAAATTCTTGTGAATTGATCCGTGCATTCTTTTTTTTTCTGCCCACACTGCCTTCTGTTACGCGCTATGCAACTGCACTCAAATATATGGGAAGAGATTAAAGCAATAAACACAATCATCTGGCAGAATCACCTCCCTGTTTAGAAAAATGGAAGACAGAGGACTGTGCTTTAGGTTTAAAACTATAATGTTCGGTGACCACATTCCTGGTCACTGGTGGATCAACCTAAGCGATACCCAGTGGAAACAAATTCTGAAATTAACAGCAGAGATTAGCAATTATGTCAACTGTCTACACCTCAGTGCTCAGGCATCCAAAAGATTCTAAAGAACTAGTTACAAGTAATATGCATTGAAACATGGATGGAGGAAAAAAGAGATGTTCCACACAACTCATAACTGCTATGGAGGATTTAGAGGGACATAAGTATGATGGAACTTAATGTTTTTTAAAAAAGAAATAGAAAAGAAATGACAGAGATTATGAATTATCAATTAAAACTGATAAAAGCTTATTGAACATTCAAAACGATTGTAAAAGATGCTTAGGATAACACCAGTGGGCTCTTTGCAAATCCCATGGCTTGGGATGGGTAGCGCTGCTCACCTTTACCTATACCCTTATTTAATTCTGCAGTGTTGTCAAAGTAAAGACTAAAACCTACCAAAACTGTAATCCTCAAAAACTGTCCAAACCCAAACTTCCTACCTTGCTAACATGACTGCTTCCCCTTGCTTTTAGCTGAAGGGCACTGCACACCTGGTTATTAAGGGTCCTCCATCCGAGACCCTTGTTGAATTATGCAAAAATAGAGCCTCATAAAGAATGGCTCACTGTGGCAAGGACAGCATCAATCTGCAAATGTACTTAATATGGTTCTCTCGCAGAGAGCTCTTGCAATTCTCTACAATGCTGGAATCTTTAAACTCCTGTTCGCCACAAGCAGAAGGCATGCCAAAACGAAGACAGTCTGCTTGATTAGCCCAAGACCGCTCAGAAAAGTAAATGGCAGAGCTGGGAAGACAGCCCAAGATGCCTCACTAACAGCGGATAAGGTGCCACGCAGGAGCATGCCGGCATATTGCTGGATGCTTTAAACAGAAGTGTTATTATTAGCAACAGCCACGATTTCCTATACTTGCTGCAATAAATTAAGTGTATTTTTGTTGGTGTTGTTGCTGCTGCTTTCTAAGGTCCATCTGGAGGTAAAGAAAATGCTTGGTAATTTCCAGCAAGGTAGGCCTTGCTGGGAGAAGAAAGCCAACAGCACTCTCTTGCCCAGGTCTGCCCTGCCAGCCGTCCGGCCAACGCCAGCTGTCAGCGAGCTTAACCGGAAGCCTTTGGGCCTCAGGGCTGCTGGGGAAAGACGCAAGCCCCTCGCCAAGCTTCAAAACGATTCCGGTAAGCTACAGCTGCACCAGGTCAGCCACGGATGGCAGGCTGTTTTGCCAGAGAAGATGGATTAATGGAAAAACTCAAGAATACCCAGTTCCAGACAATTTTTGCCATCAGATTTCAAATAGGTATGGTGCAGGTCACAGGCAATGTACCAATGTAACAGTGATTTTACGCAGTGTTATGTTATACATATTGTCATATTATGTATTTTATGTGCTGTCCTTTGATGATTTTATATCACTCCTGAGAAGCATATATAAGCCAAATGAATTGGGACCTTTTAAAGAATATTGCCATTAAAAAAAAATCAGAGAGGTTCCAAACCTAAGGAAGAACGGGAAGTATGGGGCACTTCCATTTTCTTTTGTGTTCCTAATAGAGGTGGACTAACAATACGGTAAAACGAGGTAGTTCCTAGAGTGGAAGACGCTGGATGCCGTGAAGGGCTGCAGAATGGGAGACAAACAGATCTGAAAGAGGGGGCAGCTCCAGTTGGAAATTAGCTTATGTCTCGCAGCTGCCTAACTCCTGTCTGCTTCAGCGGGGACTGCGCAGGAGAAATTATACACAGGTTATGTGCCATGTTTATGGAAGAGATTTTCCAAAATTCCTTAGGCCAGCTTGGGTTTGGTGCAAAGGTACCGGCTGCCTGTACAAACATTCCACACCGTTTCCACCTTTTGGCCCTGAAGGGAGATTGAAGGCTCCGAGACATCTACAAATTGCTGACCTTCCAGGGAACAAGTGACAGGGAAGCTTTTGCTCTGCTGATGTCTGCACATCCAGACCGAGGCAGCAGACAAATAAGAATTCAAGTCTGAGAACCTGTCTGTCACTGGGGCTAAATTAGCCACCGAGCTGTTTTCACATTCCCTCCCTGTGCAAGTGGGCTTCCAGAGCGCATTTACAAGTGACACCCTGAGGAGGGTTCCCTCACCTTTCCTTTTCTAAGCACCCGCCAGCCAGCCAGCAAGCAGAAACAGCATCTTTTGAAACAGACGCATTTGGGTGGTGGAGAAAAACAGAGGCATGGCATGCAGGGCAACACCACTGCCCCAACCTCGTTATGGCCGCACCATTTTACATCAGTGATGCGCTTGGGGACCTGGTCCACCCAGATCCTGATGTAACAAGCTGGCAGCTTCTCTGGTTATACCCAGGGGATACACGGATTCAGATATAAAAGTAGTTTCGAAGGAAGTTCTCACACAGCCACTGAAGGGAGATACACCTACGTCTTGGGATACCATGTGACACGCTGCAATTCTTGGGCCAGAACACAGAAGCAGCCAGCTATTCCTCCCTCTACGAGTGGGACAAAGAAACCCTCCAAGCTATGGCGGGAGTTTTTATGCAGCCACCATACATATTCCAGAAGGTACTACTGAATTCACAGGCTGGGAAGGGAAGATCCACCCCTCCTCATGACATTAATATCTTTAATGTAACGTCTCTTCGTCAATTAACTGACTGATAAAACTTGCATATGATTTTCCTGAATCACCTTCTCCTCCTGTTTTCCATGTTTTTGAATGACGCACTTGTATGCACATTTTAAAAAGACATCCCTATTTCCCTCACACGCACAAAAGCATGCATGGGATGAGAAGAGGTTCCCGGATTATCGACTATCAGTGAGTCCTAATCTTTATCTGGTTAAATTAAATTGATTTTAAACCCTCAAGCTAATAAAGTGTCCCTGCTTGACTAGGCAAATTGGTGAAGTGTTTCATATTTTTTACCACCTACCTAAATACTCTAAAAGCACCAGATCCTCTCTGATCTTGGAAGCTAAGCTGTTCCTGCTTAGTACTTGGAGGAGAGACGGCCAACGAATGCCAGGTACTGTCGGCTGTATTTCAGAGGAAAGAATTGGTAAAGCCATCTCTGGGTACCCCTTGCCTAAGAAAACCCAGTGAAACTTATGTGGTCGCCCTAAGTCAACAAGCAACTTGAAGGCACATAAACACACACAGAGACCTTGCAGAGATGAATCCCACGGAGGGGTGGGGGAGACAAACCTTGACAAAGAAACCACCAAATTCAAAGTCCCGCTGTGCCACGCCACTCTGTCCTTCCATCCACCTCTCACTGGTTCCAGTAGGAAGGGAAACTGATGCACGAAGGCATATTTTCTTCATTTCAGGGTTGTTTCCAGGGAAGGAAGGGGCTTTTGTTCTGGTGGATTTGGTTCTGGCGGTCTTGAAGCTTTCCTTATCCATCTCAAGAAAGCCTCGTTTTGCCCTCAGCCATGGAAAAGAAGCTGCAGTGGCAGGTATTTCCACCAACCATTGCTATGGAGAAGAATCCAAGGGCAGAGTTCCTCCCAGGCCCATGGGCGAGGAGAAGCACTACATCCTTTGGCCCACCACCTTCCAGGGATCACGAGACTTCAACGTTACAAGTAATTGTTAATTGCTAACATGATTACTTATAAAAATTGCATAACTATGTCAGTAGAAGCATTCCCTCTTCTTTTTCAACAAGAGTGCCTCTTCTAATGTAATGCCTTCCATGAAAAATGCGTCCCTCATCTAAAAATTAACAAGGTGGGCTTCTCACTTCAAATTATTGTCTTCCTCTCCTGCAAATTTCAGAGTCCCTTTGATTAATATGCAAAATGAATAATCCATTGAGATTTCTTCCATCAACTACCTTGGCTATCATCTGTCTCTCTCTCCCTCTCCGTCTCTCCATCCGTCCGTCCGTCCGTCCGTCCATCTATCCACCCACCAACCCACCCACCTGCTGTTTAAATCTGCAGCCTGACTGATCAGGGCATATTTAAAGTAAATTCATCTAACCATTCATTATTTATTTCATGCTGCAACCATTAATTTTAATGCCTTTTATCATAAGTTGCTTTGAACACAGTTAGAAAAGCATGAGATAAAAATTCTATAACCAGATCAATTTGTGACCAGCCAGCTGCCATGCAGTGGGAGCAGGGGAGCTAATTCTTACCCTATGCACTCTCTCTCTCCCCAGTTCCATGTCACAGTCACCTGAAAGAAACCCTTTGCTTCTTTGCAGGTTATCGCTGGCTGTTTTATGATCCTGATCCAAACAAGCAGATGGACAGCTACCCTGGTGTTTATACGGCTGCAGAAACAGATCCAAAAAAAGCCACCTCTGCACACATGACTGCATCAGTTTCCCTCCAACGTGCAAGCCTATTCAACCCTCCCCCCTCCCGCCCTCCAGCCACCCATTTTAGCTACATTATTTTGATTCCTTGCTGCATAAAACCGTTCCCTCATTTTTGGACTCGAGCTAGGACTGCTTTGAGAGAGCCGCACCGATGGTGAGAAAGAGCGCCATCAGCAGATAGAGACAAGTCGAAAACAACCTGAGGTTTAAGCATTCTGTGTCAGCTTGACACACAGGGGAAATAACCCTTTAATCCAGCGCAGTGTATTTCATTTACTGCAGCGTTATCCTGCTCGAAGATGTTATGAAAGGCATCCCTGGAGAGATTTAAGGCTTAAAAAATATCTAGAGTTTGAACTTAATTCCGCCATTCCAAAACGCTGTCGCAGTGGCAGATGACCTTTAACATCCTCCCATGCCAGGAGCAGTTGTGGCTCATAATGTCATGCCAAATTATATACAACTCCCCGTTCATTCACATGTGCTTTGTGTTTGACTGGGACTTAAAAAAAAAATGAAGGAAAAGCAAATCCCCTTTGTTATGAACATCCGTCATTACTATTGTGGACCTGCACAAGCGTCAACTGCAGGGTGTCCCCAAAACCACCAGCAATGCTACAAACGGGACCTGAATTGTGCTCACAATCCAAGGATTAAAACCTTCAAGACCCCAAAAGGCTTCTATGACCAAAGAGGGACCATGCAATTCCAGTTTTACAGAACATGTTGCAAGCCTCACACCTGCAGAGAGCGCCTTGGAGTCCTGTAAATCTCAGCCCTGCCAGGCAGCGCTCAACAACAAAGGAGTTATTCCAGCTTACCACCCACCTACTGCAACAGAATATGCCCTATCAGGCGCTTGGCTTGTATGGCAGGCCCAAAGATTCATTGAAATAAGTCCATGGTTCCCACAGAGGCCATAAAATCACGGGCTGTTTCTATTTGGAAGAGAGGAATTGGCATAAATGTTGTGGTCAAAGAGAACAAATTATTCTGCAGGACCACAACAGAATACCCAAACCCACCTCCACCAACTCAGAGGGGAAACAACTGGATACTGGGGTAGATAGTACTCAACTCAAAAACAAGTAACTAGCTCAGACACTGAAACATTTAGAGACCACTGAGTAAAGTATGCAGCCCCTGAGATCGACTCAGAACAGATCATCTCCCCACCAAAGGATCTTGCTTACTGCGGCACTGCAAGATCTGGCTGACAAACCGGAGCTTCACCCAACCTCTCAATTCCTCCAGTCTGATAACAAAACCCAGGTTGGCACGTCCATCACGGGCCAGAGCTGGGTTGGCAGCTGCCTCCCCACGTGCTGGGCTGTCATTCAACAGGAGAATTTTAAGATCTAGAAAGAAGATGCCAGAAAACTCAGCCTGAGAGAAGAGACTGCGAGAAGAACTGGAAACAAGCCCAGCTCTTACATGTCTGAAGATTTTTCCTCCCAGAAGGGTCAGGAGCCCATTCACACTACACAATTATAGCATTACTCTTCTACTTCAACTGCCATGGCTCCATCCTATGAAATCCTGGGATTTGTTGTTTAGGGAGGCGTATTTAGAATTCTTTGCCAGAGAGCAATTCCAGTGCCTGCCCAAACTACATGCCTCAGGATTCCATAAGATGCTGCCATGACAGTTAATATTATTACAATTCTGTAGTGCGAATGGGCCCCGGATTCAATCTCCCCGCTATTACATCTCTCACTGTCCATTGCATAGACCACAGCAATGCTTAGGCCTTCATAAATTTGTCTCAATGCATTGTCCAGGTGCATAACCCAGCCTGGACGTTTGATTCTACACAGATATCTCCAACTCCTCCCTGACATGGAAAAATCAGTCAGTAATCACTGTAGCTTTAGGTCAGACAGAAATTAACCACGATGGCAGGCACTTGCAGCTGCCAATGGGCCACTCCTCACAGCTAATAGCTTCCTGGAATCATTTATTTATGCATATTTATAAATGGTTTAGATCTGAAAGCAAGGCACAGGCAAAAGGATGCAGAATACAATGAACATAAATACACAAGACTAAAACACAATGTTGGCATTGTCCATGAAATAGACATGAGGCTACACAGAGAAGGCTTGTAAAAAGTGGACATGATTTCAACAGTTATTTTAAAGTAAAAATTGTTGGACCATGTCAAATTCCAGAGGGAAGAGTGTTCCACATAGCAGATGCCACAAGATTAAGTGGGCTTGCTCTTAAACACTACAGAATATGGCAACTTATGCTTTATTTATCGGAAATGGCAGTCCCCTCTCTCACCAAGGTCCCACTTGTAAAACAAAGCTAATTCCCTTAAGGATTAGCCCCCCAACTGCAATCCACTGATGGCAGATCATTCCAGGTGGTTGTGACTTTACAACATGCCTAAAGCAAACTCACACGATGCCTCGCATCACGTGCTTCTGAAGAGGTGGCGAGGCATGTCACACTCTGCCACACCTTTTCAAGAATTAGGAGCAGAGTAGGTGGTCTCCATCCAAATTAGTTCCCTGCATGGTTATACAGACACAGCTATTTCCTTAAGGTCTTCTTGGAGCAACACATGCCGTCCCGTGGACCTCTTGACTAAGGAAGGGTTTATGAAGGGGGAGGCAGACCACTACATGCTATCCAAAAGCCACGTTTGCTTCTGTTTTGGTTTTCAGTTCTACCAGTAAAGACCTACAGAAGATCACGCCACTGGGAAAACTCATTGGAGACTCCCTTTCTTTTCTCTCTGTTTTGCTTAGCCTTGGCCGCTTTATTAACACATCCGCTACTGTTGTTGTTACGTGCTTTCGAGCTGACTCCAATTTATGGTGATCGTCCCCTAAGCTTGTCTTTCACAAGATTTCTTCAGAAGAAGTTGGTCATACAGCCTTCCTCTCAGGTAGAGGCAGGAGGACACACCCAAGGTCACCCAGTGGGTTTCCGTGGCTGAGCAGGGATTCGAACTGTGGTCTCCAAGAGTCCTTCTCCAACACTCAGATCACTACACTGGGCTTGCTCCAGGCTTTTTTCCCCAAGATGGCTGGAACACGTCCAGAAGGCGGCAACCAAAATGGGAAAGAGTCTGTAAAGAATGAAGCCCTGTGAGGCGTGGCTTAGGGATCCAGGTGTGTTTAGCCTAATGATAAGAAGGTTAAGAGGTGACATGATAGTCATGTTTAAATATTTGAAGGCGTGTCATGCTGAAGATGGAGCAAGCTTGTTTTCTGCTGTTCCAGAGACTAGGGCAAGGAGCAATGGAATCAAAGTACAGGGAAAGAGATTCCATGGAAACATTAGGAAGAACTTCCTAATGGTAAGAGCCGTTGGATAGTGGAATTTGCTGCCTGGGAGTGTGGTGGAGTCTCCTTCTTTGGAGGTTTTTAAAGAGAAGCCGGATGGCCATTTGCTGGAGCTGCTTTGAGTATACTTCCCTGCATGGCAGAATGGGGTTGGGCCCGATGGTCACTGTGGCCTCTTCCAACTCTGATTCTGTGATCTGTTCAGGGCAGGCCTGCCATTGCCTTCCTCTGAGCCAGAGAGAGTGTCACTTGACTGAGGTCATCCTTGGGTTTTCATGGCTAAACGGGAATTCAAACCCTGGTCTCTTGGGGCCCAAACCACTACACCACACTGGGTCTCCTGCATCACAGTGGCTCTCGATGTATCCACGTGAGCTGATATTACGGTGTGGCAAGCTTTCCTGAGCTCGTAAACAGAACTCAGTGAGACGCAGCAGAGGGAAAGGGACCACATGCTGCGATAGAGTCACCTCCCCATTTCGATTTTGACATATAAGCCACGGTGGGGAACGGAGGGGACTTAAGACTGCTTCTCGTGGTAACGGAAAGAATGTGCAATTGTAGCACAAACTTCAACTCTATGCTACTGAGAATACACGCATCTCAAAACCTTCATTTATAACAGCAGATGAACAATAAAATAAAATTAGACTTTGCCTTCTAATTAATTAAATTTCTAGAGTCTTCTATATACATTTTGATCCCATTTAAAATATGCTACCCACACAGTGTATTCTAAATCATAATACATACAATTACTCATCTTGCGGATAGGCAACAACAAGATCTACTGTGTGCTTAATACTCTTAAGGTGTTTGTTCAACAGTTCTTCTAAATAAGTTAGCTAAAAACGTCAAAAGAGGGGGTTTTTTTAATGTCATATTTTGTAGTAGATTGGTGCTGGGGAGGGGAAATCCTTTTCATCTGATTTAGCAGGAGACTCATTGACTTGTGCGTGTTTGAAACCAAGTGCCATGACACAATGAAATTTTTTTTTTTAAAGCTATCAGAAAGAAGCCAGCAAGTCACTAAATTTAGATCCTGCAGCAACCTGACCTGTTTTACACCTCTGCATGCTAATGTGAGTAGCTGCAGCTCTCTGTAAACATCAGAGCGCAGTTAAAAATCACTAGATAAGCCCTGAGCTGAAAGGAGAAGGGGAGCCTCAGGACTGCAGGGAACTGCATCTTGATTCAAGTGAGATTTGCATTTTGATCCTAAATGGGATTGCAAATATGCTTAGTAAAAATAAATTAAAATGCACTGTAATTATCCCATGACAAGTGCTTGATTGTGCTTATTCCATCATCGAAACGTGATTTTTGCTAACCTTCTCATAATCGTTGGTGCTGGTGCCAAACCTGGAATGATTACTCCACAGACGTTTTGCATTTTGTAGGGCTCTTGTACGTATAGCTCAGGATTAAAAGGTCCTAATATTTAAATATGTTAAGCACCTGGGGCCATGCACTCTCCTCAGCTCCCCTCACTGTCATCATTCAGAAAGCAAGCGCACTCCACCTTTCAAAGCAACATCGCTACCTAAATGCAAACTAAGGGCAAGGGAAACGTACTTATCCTCTCTGAAAGGGGGAACGATACCGAGACCCAGCTCCCAGTTCCAGTGACCCTCATCAGTTGTTGAGGATTCTGGTTAGCAATAAACCAGGAGAAAAATGATGGCAGATGAGATAAACACAGAGGAGACTGGAGCTAAAAGGTCACACACCCACGCCTATGGGAACCAGTGTAAATTAACATTCACAGGAATTGAAGCCCAACTCTTATGTTCCAACGGGTATAGAATGTAGCTTGGAAAATGTACTTTTTCGGCTACAGCCGCTAGAATCCCATTGGCACCACGCTCAGCAGCCATGCTGGCTGGGGGATGCTGGAAGCTGTTTCAAAACTCCGGCAAATAAAAAGTGGCCATTCTGCATGAGAGGAGAGTGTGAGAGCAGTCGGCCAAACTAAGCAATTTCCCAAGCTTTGTGACGGTAGATAGCTTGGGGCAGGACTTCCACCTGGAGCAGATTGTGGGGTGTCCTTTGCCTGCTTGTTCTCCTGCTCCTCCTCCTCCTCCACCACCACCGCCAATACCACCTTGTGAGGTAGCTGCTAAAAATGTTAAGAGTCAACTTCTGCTTCTGTTAGCTTCTGCACATGGAATGGGGAGGGCCCCATCTTGCCCTGGGCCTCAGACAGCAAAATGTCTTGGGGGCAATCTGAACAACAGCAGCAACAAAAACTCAGCTCTTTGAACTGGATTCAGCAACATCAGACGCCGCACATCCAAACCAGTTCCTAAGAAAACTAAGCTTTTGAACAGTGGAGAGATCTCAACATGGCATCATGTCTTTACAGTGTGTGTGTGTGTGTGTGTGTGTGTGTGAGAGAGAGAGAGAGAGACAGACAGACAGACAGACAGACAGAGATTGAGAAAGAGAGAGATTAAACAGAATCTGCAACTACATTTTGCACCTTTTTCCTAACGTTCCGGGTTTTTAAAAATCCTCAGTTAAGATGAAGATGTGGTTTTGAAGAAGACAATACAGAGTACAGTACAATCATTTCCTGTACTAACTCTGAGAAGCCCTTAACTTAAATGAAGCGCCCCAATGTAAGAGCAGGCAGAGTCCTCCAAAAACTGCCAAGCAACAAAGAATAAATAATCAAAGTGTGTTTCCCCAGCCTGAAAAATTCATTTTCAGGAGCCATGCAACGATTGTCCAGCCCATCTGCATATTACACATCAGCAAATGGTGAACATTTTGCTTGCACTTTTTATAATCAAGATTTATTGATGATGAGTCCATAAAATTTATTTAGTTGTTCACTGCTGCTATTTGTTTCCAAGGTAACAAATGCACTTTGCCCAAGCGGTAAAGGAAATCATGATTGTTCTAAATTTGGGGTCTTTGCCCTTTTGCACTATGGACTGGCTGCATCTCTTGTTGAGCAAAATGGTGCTGGCAGCACTCAAGACTGCAATAATTAGCTACACATTCAGACAGGGTTGTTTCTTTTTTCAAAACAAATGCACACCCGCGTCTGCCGTGCTGAGAGACATATATTGCAAATCTCACAGATTTTTGTTGCCTTCAAGAATGTTGTCACCTTCTCTCCCAATGAATCACAGGCATCCCTGGACAATAACTGCTTTTCCTGAAGACCCTCCAAACAGAGTGAGCAGCTGTGGAGAGCCAACATCTTGAGCCTCAGAAGTAGAATCATAGAAATATAGAATCATAGAGTTGGAAGAGACCCCAGGGGCCGTCGAGTCCAACCCCCTGCCATGCAGGAACACCCATCAAAGCACTCCCAACAGATGGCCATCCAGCCTCTGCTTAAAAACCTCCAAAGAAGGAGGAGACTCCACCACACTCTAAGGCAGCAGATTCCATTGCTGGACAGCTCTGACCATCAGGAAGTTCTTCCTGAGGTTCAGGTGGAATCTCCTTTCCTGCAGCTTGAATCCATCGTTCCTTGTCCTGGTCTCTGGAGCGGTAGAGAACAAGCCTGCTCCCTTCTCAACACGACATCCCTTCAAATATTTAAACATGGCTATCACGTCCTCTCTTAACCTTCTGTTCTGCAGACTAAACATACCCAGCTCCCTAAGGCGTTCAACAACAACAATACAACAACCATGCAATCTTCTGAAGACTGTTGGGCACTAACACCAACCATTTCTAACCATTGGTTGTTTTGGGTAGCGTTCTTGGGAGACAACGTTCACCGCCAACTGATCCCCATCCCGTCTCAACAAAATTACTGCGCTGTTTTCACTGCTGTGGGTACAGATTTCTTCACAAAGCTTTTGTTTCTAGATGATTCTCAACCTGTTGGTCTCCAGATGTTTGTGGACTTCAGCTCCCAGAAGCCCTGAACATTGACCATAGTGGCCGGGGCTTCTGGGAGCTGAAGTCCACAAACATCTGAGGACCCACAGGTTGAGAACCACTGTTCTAGATCCATGGGGAGTCTGACTGGCCTTCTCTCTGCTCTCTTTCGGCTGCCAAATGAAGAACTTATTCATTCAGATGAACCTTTTTTTTTTTTCAGGCAGAGCCTTGAGATTTAAAATTTTGGAGCAATAGTGTGTAAGGAGACAACAAACATGCAGTGTGTGAGGGACAGCCGGCATGGTGTAGGGGTTTGAGCACTGAACGGTGAACCTGGAGACTAAGGTTTGATTCCCTGCTTGACCGTGGATGACTGTGAGTGCCTTGCATACTCGTAGCCCCCCTCCCCAAAAAAAGACCCACGATATTTTCACCTTAGGGTCACCGTAAGTCAGAAACAACTTCAAGGCACACAACAACAACTGTATGAGGAGTAGCGTGCTGTACTTTATCATTTTTAATCTTTTACTAGTAATTATGGCCATTTCCGCACTAGACTGTTATAGCGCGATTATTCCACTTTCAAATCCTATGGTATCCTGGGGTTTGCAGTTTAGGGAGGGGCCGGCTAGCCCCTCCCTAAACTGCAAACCCCAGGATTCCATAGAATGTTGAAAGTGGAATAACTGCGCTATAACTCTCTACTGCGGAAATGGCCTATGTTTTTAAAATGTTTTTAATGGTTTCAACCATGGTTTTGATAATATTGTTATTTAATTCTTTTTTCAACTTTTGTAAACTAAGATTTAAATTTAATCTTTTTTTTTTTTTAATTTCCGTAAACCAGCTTGGATCCCATCCTGCGAGAAAGGCGGGAAATAAATTCAACCAATCCATCGATAGCTCAGGGTGCATGAATCTTCCTGAGAAACAAATCTGGTCCAAAATTTGGTCCTCACAGTTGTAACTCACAAAGAGCAGATGTGTGCTGTTATTAATACTTCAGACACAGCTTCTTTGGGCCTCAAAACCACTAACTCAGTAAATCCAGCCTTCAGTGCATTTTCACTCTGGTTTTCCTAAGTGATAGCATGGCAAGACTAACAACCACCAGAAAATATACATTCCCCAACTTTCACTCCATTTTGTTCGATATTTCACAGGGACATTATTTGTTGCATTCAACGTATCCTATTTATTTATTGTAATACTAATTCCCTTGGAGCTGATGAAGGACAGTCTATTCTATGAAAGCTTATGGCACGGGTCTCACATCATAATAAATGCATTAGTCTTGCACATGCTTGAGGAATCTTGGCTTATTGTTATTACTGTTTAAAACAGCGAAGATTAAAAGTGAGAGCCAATGTTATGTAGTTGCTTAAGCACTGGACTAGGACTCTGGGAGGCCAGGGTTTGAATTCCTGTTCGGCTGTGGGAGATTTCGGGCACATTGCACTCTCTCAGTTTTAGAGGACGACAATGGCAAACCTTCTTGGAAGAAATCTTGCAAAGAAAACCCTTGCAAGAAGGTCGGCACAAGTCAAAGTCAACTTGAAGGCACATAATTATAACAAGAGGAACAGAGATTAAAAACATACAGAAATGCCACCAAATATATACATACATAAATTACTTGAAAATACAGTTGAACAATCCACAGAAGTAAAATTAGTTGAAAACTAATTAGAAAACAAAATAAGAGCCAACAAAACAGCGCACAATTCAAAGCTCACCGCAGTCATTTCCTCCTGCTGCAGCAGATGAGCAGAGTTACCCTCTCGGGGTCAAAGAAAATAAGGAATGAACACCGTATCTAAGAAGCTGCATGCAAAATAGATGCAAATGATCTGTGTTTAGGGCACAAACTTTGGGTTCTGGGACTTAGGCTGCTATATTTTATACATTCAGACAAAGAAATGCCTGGTTTTCCAACCAAACCACCTCAGAATGAGCTTGCGCAGACTTCTCACGAGCAAAGCTGTACAGGTACCCTGCCAAAATTGCCGCGTGACATTAATGGAACAAATAATAAATAGCCTGCACGTTCCATATGTTTTAAACATATGGCACTAATCATTAATGATGCTGCCCAACCTGGATCTCCTAGGTAACTTGTACTTTAAGTGCAGGTCTAGAAGAGAAAGAAGAAGAACTATGCTCTTACTTTGTGAAAGAGAAGCAATTAAAAGGAAAATAAACTTAGCAGGTATATACAGTGACAGTAATTGGAGCTGACCAGCAGCCCACATTTAAAAAAACAAACAAAACGCACAACTTCTAGACCTCAGTTTTAAATACTAAACAGCTAAGTATTGACCCATGTATATAAAAAAGGAATACAGCTATTTGTGGAGAGACGTGCTTATGATTTAATGAACTGTAATAAGAAACTTCTCAGTGTTTACTGGGGGGCAAAGCAGATACAACATCCTTAACGGCAAGTGCGGCAGGGGGCAATGTGCCCAGATAATGAATACAATTCCGCTTCCTCCTTTGCATGAGGAGAGCCAAGCTTCTCTGGCCTAGCACCCGCTAGGTTTATTGGGTTACAACTTCTGCCATCCACAAACACACTGACTGGGCATTATGGGCACAACAGTTGAATGTGTCTGATAGGTGTCGTGTTGGATGAAGCTGATATGTGCAGGATGGACATCAGCTCCTTAGTTTTGTGATATTTTTCATCCTTCAAGTGGACTTGTAATAGGATTAGAGATGGAATGGGGGTTTCTAAGTGGTCTGTGATAGTTTGAGCATTGGATTTCAACTCTGGAGACCAGGGTTCGAATCCTTGCTTAGTCATGGAAATCTACTGAGTGACCTTGGGTAAGTCACAGTCTCTCAGCCTCAGAGAAAAGCAAATACATCCCCCCACCCCGAACAAAAGTTGCCAAGAAGGGCCAGTGGGAGGTTTGCCTTAGGATCGCCATATGTTGGAAAGCAAGAAAGGGGTTTTTGGTCTCAGCTTTGAGGCTGACTGACCGGCCAGCCGGGGTCCCTGCTTAGTGCCCACGAGGGGCTAAGAGCATAGCCACCAGCTCAGAGAGATAAATGGGAAAAGGAACTAGCCAGGTACCGGAGGAAGCAACTTTAGCAACTTCCATTCTTGAAGCTCTCAGGAACTTTTTCTTCCTTCCTGTTGCCTCTCTTGATCTCTTGACTGTGAATAGAGAAGGACATGGCTGATGAAGCTGCGAGGTCCGCTGTCTGAGGAAATCCACGGCCATCCTTGCCTTGGAAAGATCTGAGATCCGAACCTTACCCAAGTGTGTGTAGTTATAATGCAGAGCTAGTGTGTGCTTAGGTGTTTTGGAAAAGTAAATTGGCAAGCAAATGCATAATTCATTTGCTGTAATACCAAGATGAGGCCCCAGGATGTCATTCCTCGTATTTTCATAGCGTACGGTTGCTTGTAATACCCGGCAACCTTGCACAAAATGTATTTCCTTTCCTTTCAGTAAAATAACCCAATTAAAGTTTGAGAGGAATTTTACATTCTGGGAGCGGAGATCTCATGTTCAAAGAAGAAAGATCTGCGCACATAGCATAAGACTGCAAAGTCAGCTACTCAGAGCGCCCAGTTGCTTACGAAGGAGCCAGCGGGTTGCTGGTGAATTTAAAAGCTGGTTCAGATCTCATCTCTCTCGCTCTGTGCCTCTCCCTTGGGGAGGTGGATAGACTTAGGAAGTTACAGAGACACAGGGGGAGTACGTACAGGCTGAATGTGGGCCCCCCAAAGGCCTTTTGTTAGACTCTGGGACCTTTCTGCACCCAACCCCACTCTATTTTTAACACAATTTTTAAGAAACATATTCCTTTTTTTCAAAATGTCCTCCCAGCCCCCTGGAGGTCATGCAGGAACTACTGTGCCACAATTCCTCCCAAGGCCAGTTTAGGCTCAAGAAGGACCTTTTCTGAGCAAGGAAGCACACCAGGAAGTTGATTTCCAGCTTACTTCTTGGTTAGGGAAAGACATTGCCACAGGCATAAAATGGCATGGGAGGAGGATGTGCCTTTCAGGGGACATGGGACATGCATTTTGAGGAAGAAAAAAAACCCCAGTTTTTAAAAAATGTCAAGGATGGGGGGTGGAGGAGGATGCCAAAGCCAACACCTTCAACACAGTAGTTTCAAGCAAGTTTTCTGCTGGCCAGCAAACGCCCTTTTATTCAAGCAGGTTTTTGAGAACTGACAGGCAGGTAAAGAAGAGACTTTTCATGGGGTGATCCGTTTGGTTACATTAAAAAGCTTAGTGTGTAGCTACAGCTGCTTTCTAAAATTGCCTCGGGTCCAGGAGCAGCCGGTGGCTTCCCGATCCGTGTGGTTCTAAATCGGCTGTGCTTTCCACCGGGCCGTACGGGCACTGTCCGAGGTACTGAATCTATCTTCCGGATAGGGATCAGGGTGCCGGGCAGCTTCCTTAAAGTTTCACTCCCCCCCCGGCATGGAAGCTGCCAGCACTTAGGTGCCAATATTGGGAGAAAGGTGGGCACAGTGATGGGTGGGTGCTTTCAGCCTCCTCACTGGTACAAACTGAAGCTGCTGGATGCATGACAAGATGACTAGAATTCTGGACTTTGCCACTTGCTGACGATACGTGCGCAGCTCTCCCTTCTGAGTGATATCAAGCCAAAAACCCTACTCTGTATGGGGTGAGACAACATGCGAGGAACACGGGATATATGAAAAGTCTCTCCCTGCTTGGCTAGTTGATTTTATGAAGAGGACTGGGGTTCTGTAACCACAAAGAGGCATCCAAAATAGCGGTGGGAAACTTGCTGGCATGGGAGCCCCCAACCCCAGGGGAAACACAGCAGCCCCTCTGCCACCAGAAAGTGGAGGCAACCAGGGAGATTCCCACCGCGTCGGCAGCTGACATTTGACGGGCACCCTGGGGTACAAGAGGATTGTGAATTGCTCTCCTCCACTGCAGAGCCTGAACTACAGTTGGTTTGGTTTAACCAAGGAAGCCACAGCTGCCTTGAGTTTGCTAGGTCTGAGCAGAACAGTTGACTGGGGCTCATGCAGGCCTCTCATTTATAGGGTTGCCAGAAGCTGAAATAGACCTGATGCCAAATAACAACACCTACCATCAACACCCTAGAGCCCTGCAGTCAGGTAAGGCAGGGAGCCTCCTTCTCTTCCAGAGGGGAAGGTAGAAAAGGGCTAGCATCAGCAAGTATAGAAACAGCCTGAGCCACATGCAGGCCACGGGCTACCTATTGCCCACCCCAGAGTTAAATATATGGCCCACACACCCCTGCAGCGTTAAGTAGTACAGTCTCAACATTCCACACAACATTTTGCATGCTTTGAAACACATATGGCCCCATCTTTTACAAAACAAATAATGTAATTGCAGACCAGCTCTTAACTCCAGTTTCAAGGACAAGCCAGAATCTGATGTACTGCATTTAATCACTTGCAAAACATTCTGCTGCCTGGTCTATTTTCTCTGCTGCAGAGATTATTCCCCAAATAATTAACAGAGACAATATTCCCAAAGTCAATAGCCACTTTTTTCATAATTTGCAAATGCAACGCAAGAAAGCAAAGCTTTCTGCTTTGATTAGGGGTGCAGCTGCACATATATTAAATGTTTGGGACAAATAATTTGCATTGCTTGACTGAAGAAATGAAGCCCCCCTCTCCCAGAGTACTGCTGTTATCCCCCCTCATTCCAACATATACTCCTAATGTGCTTATGCAGTTCATAAATGCAGGGATGTTTCTGTAACCCCTGTAGCTATTGATCAGAGCCCTTATGTTCATCGGCTGATCATGCTTATGAATAAAGAATTCTGTAAAAAAAAAAAAGCTAGAAAATGAAGACTCAGAAGCAAGACAAATTAACAAAACAAAACTGCTTTTCCTTTTTTGTTGGGGAGGACAAAAATCTATATTTCTAATGGGTCAAATTTCTTCAGGATTTGCATGCTTGATGGTTTAGTTTCATCCAAATCACTCCCTATAATGTGTGAACTTGGGTGGTTGAGTACCGAACTGTTTGGAAGTAAAAGCCTTGCAGATGTAAGGGAATAGATTCTACATACTAGTGTGGATTATGGTGAGATCTTCTTGGGCTTACAGGGTAGAATCACACGGCCCTCCAGATTCCATTGGATTGCAACTCCCAGCATTCCCTAGCATTGACAATAGCTGGCCTAAAGCTAATTAGCAGTCCCAACAAGTGTCGACCCACTGAGTCCATGGGAATCAGACCAGTGTTGACTTACCATTTGGCCACCAATTCAGCGAGGCCACTCTGGTTGAGGCTAGCCACTGGATTTAGGGCAAGGGACACAGAAGGAGGGGCGTTCATAAATTGACGTTTTTTGTAACATGGCATGACAAAGACTTGTGAACATCTAGGGCTTAGAGACAGAGGAGGGGAAAGGGGCTAAGAAAACATAAGAGGAACTCACCGTCTGGGAAAGGGAACTTGGGGTTTTTGGGCTGAATGCCAAGAACAGAGATTTCTGTGAAAACAAAACTGGAAGAAGCTGAGGAGGGAAGAGGGGGAATGCAACCTCCCAAGCTCTTTTTTCCAGCATGGTTGGAGCTTCCAAGAAGAAGACATCCATGTGGAGAAGAAAAGACAACAACATTTTGTGTCTTGATACCTTACATTTAAGAGCAACATTCACACACATATGTGACAATCAGGAACAACGTTAAACTACACCTGTGCTGAAGACTGCACTGCTCATAGATGCAGGTGAGAGACGTCCCCGGTGCCTTGGGGGAGCTACAGTGAGTAGACCTGTTGTTTTGTGGAAATGGCATACTCTCAGCGTTACTAAATTATTCAGTCCACCCTCTTTCCAGGTGGCATGAATGCCAAATTGCAAAGGAAATAAGAATTCAAGAGGTGCTGTCTTACCCACTCAATATGACACCATTCCGGCATTTTTTCAAAACAAAAACTCGGCATCAAAAGCTCTGCGGCCTTAATGAGGACCATAATGACTTGGTAGGGATGCAATTCTTTGCTAATTTTCTTCTCAAAAGAACCAACAAGTAATTTAAGCTATTTTCTTTCTACTGTGAGAAAGTCTAAAACTATACGGTTTTTGAAGACTATTCACAGATCGAGACTTTTTCTGCGCAAAATTCATGCGTGGCACATGGAAAACATACTTTTGTGCACAGAAAATACTGTTTTCGATGCAAAACAGCCATGTGTATTTTGCACAGAATAAGTCTTTAATGCAAAGATCATTATCACCCTGTTATTCCTCTTATTAGGGTTCCACAACGCTTAAGAAACATGCTTTCTGAGTGCTGCTTCCCTTCCTATATCGGGTGGGGGGGTAGCAAATCAGAGTGAACTTGACGAATTGTAGCAACCAAAGGACTGAAACTTTGAGAGCCATTCTCAGGAAAACACAAGGAATAAAAAAACCATTTTTGGGTAATGCCTTACTAGGACCAACCAAAATGTCGCAAAAGTGTATGAGCTTTTTGAGTTCTCTAGAACTCTTTGGAACTAGATGGTACCAAAAATAAGAAAAGGAACAAAAAGCCCCCAAATCCCTTCCTCCGTGTGCTACCTGGCACAGCCACGGGCTATTCTGCTGGTTCAAGTACCAGTTTTCTTCCCCCAAGACTCTTTAGAGGCTGCGCAGATACCCATATAATGGAAAAAGCAAAACAAAACTGGACATGGCTAGAAGTCAAATGCTAAACATTCCGGGGGGCCATGACCAAGCAAAAGGTGAACTGGTACTCCTGGAGGTTTCCAAGAGTTTCAGTTCACTTTTTGGGGGGAAGCAAGGGCCAGGGAAGCTGGCATAAGCTTACAAGCAGCCTTGGGAACCCACATGTCACCCGGGGCTATCCCTAGGGCCACCCGGATGAGCTCCTAGGGTCACAGAATCATAGAGTTGGAAGGGACCATGAGGGCCATGCGACAACATCTGTTTGAAGCACCCTCAACCTGTGTCGAAAAATGTCCAAAGAAGGGAATCCACCACTTTCTGAGTTAGTCTATTTCACTCTCAAATAGCTCTTACAGTCAGGACATGCTTCCTGATGTTTAGGTTGGCTCACTTCACTTGTAATCTGATTGTGAGATTGGGAGGATTCAACAACTCCCATGCTTTTGTGACATTATGCTTTTTTCTAATAAAGGTATTACCTAACTCTCATTTTTCTCTTCCTTATTCATAGAACACATGGCTATTTCTGCCTTCTGCTTACACAAGGAACAGAAACCTAGAAAGGCTGCCATCTGCACGAGTCACACAGGTCAGCTACAGTCTTTTGTCACAGCTCCGCTTTCACGTTTGCATCACTGTATGTTTGCATCTTGTCTGCATAATGCATATGTTTCTTGCATGCATTATGTTTGCAGCAGCAGTACATACAGGAAGCCCATACCTTTTGACGCCCTGTTATCTGACAACTCCCTCTTTCGATGCTTCCAAATTAAGGACAAGTTCACTCTTTTGTCTGTTCTTCCTGCCTACAGAAGCCTGCTTGGGACTGTTCAAACGTGCGTGAGGTCCCACGTCTTTCCTACAGAAAGAGTGGATTCCCTGGTCAAATCAATGGAAATTGTCTGCATTGCAAGCACCGAAACAGCAGACTTCCTTCAGTTCTTCTTGGTTGTGGGGTTCACCTGGGAGGCGCTGCTTGCAAAATGAGCTCAAAGAGAGGAAAAAGGGGACCGAGCCAGCCGAGAGACTTTATAAGCGTTATGCACGTGCAGTTGGTCCTAAGCAAGCCAACGTTTAAGTCCTTCATATTCCCTACAGTTGATGGGTTCCACTTTTCAACCTTGTCTTCTTTCTGACGGTGCTCCAGTCCCCAACTTGTCAGATAAGTGAGGGAAACCTGTCCTCTAGATGGACAGGGGAGTCATGAGGTCCTGCAGATTCTGATGATGGACTATTCCACACCTCTGGCTCTGCTGAACCAGGACAACGGAAGCCTGAGTCCAACAAACACAATGTTCTCCCACCCTGTGTTACAAGGACCCACACTAGGGCCATTTCCGCACGAGACTGTTATAGCGCTGTGATTCCGCTTTCAACATCCTATGGGATTCTGGGGTTTGCAGTTTCCGGCCCCTCCCGAAACTGCAAACCCCAGGATTCCATAGGATGGTGAAAGCGGAATCACAGCGCTATAACAGTCTCGTGCGGAAGTGGCCCACGACATCACCTGGTGTATATGATATTGAATCCTGTAACTGGCAAGCAAAATGGACGGCCTTTGGACTGCCGAGCCCACTATAAATACAACCAGATGGTGGTACAGTTCCTTGAGGATAAAATTCCCTGTGAAATCCGTTGCCATTAAAAAGCCTTCTGTGATGTGACTGCCAATATTTGTATGGGGCTAGAACGACTACAAGTTCTGCGGCAATGCCGTTCAAAAATTGTTGTACAAAACCAATTCCAAAGTTAAACCTCAGCAAAAGGCAGCTGCCTTACCTGCTGAAGTAGAGGGTTAGGGACGGCACTTCTCATTTTAGAACACACATTTTTAAAAACACATACTGTGCATTAGCAATCCCAGTAATAAATGCTAAAGTAATAGCGAGATGGATATGCATGCCGAATCAGAGATGTTCATTAAAAAAACAAAATTGAAGCGGAAGTGGTATCTAGATTTCAGAAACAGTTTTCTTTCCAAAGTCACTTAAAATTGCTTTTTATTTGATTACCTCTGCTAATTTTGCCGTTTTGTGTGACAACGGCACCCAACAGCGAAATGTGCCAGCTACCAACATCTTCATTATTCAAGTGCTCACAACACATAGAAAAACATGAATATTTCAAGTATCTTGTCATTCTTCTTTCTGTGTCGCAATGCTCGACATTCAGATCCAAGAAATCACTGAAAAAATATGAACTTAATGTAATATTATGGCAGCCAATTCATTTGTACCTTTTGATTAGAACAATAAAAAGAATCTTCTTTGCTAAAACCTGGGAATATGAAGAAAATTACAATGCAGGGTAGCCTGTTGTCCTGAGTTTGCCGGAAGAGAAGGGGCTGCCTTCAGTGCATTAGCAAGAACGAGTGCCGACACAACACAACATAGCTTGGATGTTGTTTGCTGTCTTAATGACACAGCTGTGGCAACAATCAATATAGAAAGAGAAAGAATCGGGAAGGTGATGACCCCCACATTGGGAGGGGGAAGCATCATTTAATAAGCACAAGCAGTGATCTGTCATACAAAAGAAGCATAAAAGTACAGACTTGTATAAATCAACACATCATACCTTTTATTTCCCTTCTACCTCCTCTATAATCATGCACCAGCTTTCCAAGATTCCTTAAACCCTGTTGGTTTCAGCATGTTTACCCCACTCTTCTAAAGCAGAGGATCCAAGAACAACTTACAGATCATTTCTCTTAAAAGTGAGTCACGACACAAAAGAAATACAGGCTGGAGGGAAGACAACAATCCTTGAAACCTGATGATTTACTGGACAGAGAGGCCAGGGATCATGTTCAACAGCAGGGCTGCCCATGGGCAACATGTGGCTTTTGGGACACCTAAATGCAGCCCCTAAAACCCTCCCAACTTTAACACCAGTTCAAAGTCACCAAACTGCCAATAAACATAACTAGTTACTTCCTCCAACTCCCCAGAGTTTCCAATCCCCAGCAAAAAACAAACCATAAAAAAAGAAAACCGATGGAAAATTGCCCAAAATCATGCTCAGAAGTCATGTTAAATAAAGACACAAGATTCCTGTTGCAAGCCTCAGTTCATTTTCACCTTGCAACCCAAAATGACACTAAATAAGGAAATTGTAAGACGTTCTGGAGATCTATTACAAACACACACACACACACACACACACACACACACACAACTGCACCCTAGGGGCACAAAGGTGCCCCAAAGCCTGCAGAGAAGCAAACACTACAATCAGCGCCATCAAGGTCAGCAACGTGCCACGTTCTCCCTCCTCCTGCCGCAACGCCATGTGTTTTGCCACACTTTTCCTGCAGGTGAGGGCTTGGAAACAATGGTGTTGTGACATTCATGTCCTGAGGCCAAGTTCTCTTCTCTAGTTTGAGCCTAAGAAAGTTACTTACTGGACTAAAGAAGAGGAGAGCTGAGAAGAACTCCCTCTCCGTTTAGTGTGCGGGTGTGTAATGCACGATGGCGCAGTGGAACCAGAGCTCTCCAGGCTCAAAACCTCAAAAAGTTTTCGCTAGAACGGACCATGAAACCCTTTGCCATCCCTGTTAAACTCTTGTTGCTTCTGAGTTTAGCTGCCAACCTCCCGTTTAGCTGGAGGGGAAACTGTTTCCTTTTTCCAGCAACAGAGTACTGTTATGAGCTATCCTTGCGCACGCCACGCATTTCGGGGCAGCAAGCTCTTGTGTGGGCGAGGCCTTTGGCCTTACCAAAAACCTGGGGCCCTTTCACATTACACAAATACATCACTTTCTGGGATTTGCAATTTAAGGAGGGATATTTAGAATTCCCAGCCAGAAAGCTCTAGCGCAGTGGTTCTCAACCTGTGGGCCCCCAGATGTTTGTGGACTTCAGCTCCCAGAAGCCCTGAGCATTGACCATAGTGGCTGGGGCTTCTGGGAGCGGAAGTCCACAAACATCTGGGGACCCACAGGTTGAGAACCACTGTGAGTCTAGCACCTTGCCAAACTACCAATCCCAGGATTCCACGGGACGTAGCCATGGCAGTTAAAGTGGAATCACAAGGTTATAACTGTGAGTGTGAAAGGTCACGGTAGAGATGGAAACGGCTTGAAATGGGTTCTTCTTATCTCCGTCAAAACAATGGCCTCTATTTGGGGGCTCCCCTTCTGGGTATTGTTATAACGATTGCCGTTATGTAGGCCTGCACTTCAAAAATGTCACCCCTGAGTAAACACAGATTTGCTGAGTTCAAAAACTTTTTGGTACACCCTTTTATTTTTTTGTAAAAAAGAAAAAGAAAAGCCGTCTCAGCTAGCCTTCTAAAAACATAATATGTGAAGAGGCCGTAAGACCAGCTCCTGAACCAAGAGAGATAAAGAGATTCTCCATTCCGTTATCACCAATTTAAGACGGCACTCCAAAAAAAAAAAAAACCCTCCAGCAGTTTATCCTCTGTCCATTTTCCTTTTGCTGTCCATAGCTCACCTCCCCACTACCCTTGAGGGGAGCAAGCCTTTCTATCTACTCTTCCGTCTACAGGAAATGCGCTCAGGGTGACTCACAACAAGCCCATCATCCACGCAAAGGAAAATCTCTTCATCCCAAATAAATAAGTAAATCATCACAACACACATCATGGTAGCCTGGTTGCCTGGTGCGGTATCTTTGTGGCGCACAGAGAATCTGTGCAATGCCAAGCTATTGTACCCCAAAGCAAGATTTTCCCTTCTTCTTCTTCTTTTACACCTTGCTGTTGTAGAGAAAACAATAAATGGTAAATGGTTCAGCTGTGCGGCTATTTTTGTGCTGACCAAGTTTAAACTAATGGGTACCTTGTATTTCTTATTCCATTTTACTTATAAGTTTTAACGTGTTTTAAATTGTTGTGTTTTAACCAGCCCTCATGCAGCAGGATTTTCAAATATACTTGCTTTATGTGAGTTGTATGTTGCTTGAGCATTGGATTACAGCCCTAGAAACTAGAGTCTGAATTCCTGCTTGGCCACAGAAACTGACTGGGTGGCCGTTGGTAAGTCACACTCTCTCAGCCACAGAGGAAGGCAAAAGCAAACCATCTCTAAACAAATCTTGCCAAGAAAACTTCATGATAGGTTCATCTTACAGTTGCTGTTAAGTCAGAAACAACTGGAAGGCACATCACAACAATGGCATTTTCTGACCCTAGTAAGAACTCCAACACATTGCAGAGTATTAAAATGGCCCACGTTCAAATGAGTGTTTGTATATGCTAAATCAAGAGTGTTCCACCACCCAATGAGAGTCAAAACAAACAAACAAACGAAGAACCCAAAAGCCAGAAGACAGATGGAGTTCACAAGTTCTGAGAAGGGCTGTTGACAAGGCTTCTGGAAATCTCTTGTTCAGAGGCTCACCCTAAGTTGAAGTCACTTAATGACAAATAACAACAACAAATGTGGGGCTGGAGAAGAGTTCTACAGACACCATGGACTGCTAAAAAGACAAATGGATGAGTCTTAAAGCAAATCAAGCCTGAACTTTCCCTAGAAGAGAAGATGACTAAACTGAGGCTGTCGTACTTTGGACATACCATGAAACGACACGACTCACTGGAAAAGAGGACAATGCTTGTGGAAGTGGAAGGCGGAAGGAAAAGGGGGAGACCGCAGAACAGGTGGGTCCAGTCAATCAAGGAAGCCACAGCTGCCCTGAGCTTCCAAGACATGAGTTGAGGACTAAGCCTCTTGATGTCTCACATTCATAGGATCGCCATAAGTTGAAGCCAGCTTGATAATAAATAACAACAAGGAAGATGAGTTTTTTTTGGGGGAAAATCAGATAAAATAATCTCAACATAAACTTCTTGTTTTGTAGGGTATTTATTAATATCAACAAAATCTCATATTTCTTAAATGGGGCAAGAGTGGAGATACAGAACCAGGGATACAGAACTGGATTTCCTCCCTATGAAGCCAACCTACTGGCAATAAGAGCATCTTATTTTCGCTTCCCTTCACCGTGGTTCACACAAACACGGCACGGGACATTTGGAGTGTGTGTGTCTCCAATACGTTACACTGGCTGGGACAAAAACGTGATCCAGAGTCCTTCTGAAAGAACTGCCAAGAGCAGTCTTAATCTTCCTCTAAAACCCATCTGTATAATTGGGAGCCATCCTTCTTGGGGTTCTGCAATATTAATGTCTCAAGCGACAAGAAAACAGAGATTTTAATCTTAGTTTGGCCAGGAGTTGGGGGAAGGGAGCTGCCGAATGTGTTCCTGTAATTGGGACCTTTCGTATTTATCTATGCAAGAGAATGAAGAAACTAATACAGGGCTTTCATAAGATGAAAGGGGAGAACTTTAATTAAAACAAGTTTTAAAGCCCATCAAGATGATTTTTTTTTATCTTGTTCAGATTAGCAGCCATCCTGAGATCACACTCTGAATATAAATGCACTGCTTCTCTCTGGACTGGATGTTTGGCTTTGCATACAAAGCCCTTACTTAATATGTCAATTCTTGTGCCAATGTCTTAATATTTTCTTTAAATAAAGAGCGTTAAATTCATTTTTAAAGGTAATGCCTTAAAAAAAATGGCAGATCAGGTTAAAATAAGCAACCATGAGAAGCATATGGGCCTGGCTCTTGTTTCGAGCCCTGATTAGAGTAGACCCATTGAATTTATGGGATCTACCTGCATGTTGGCTCACCATTCAAGAACTGCTTCAGAATGGGTCTACTCTAACTGGGACAAACCAACAGATTTTAGACCAATGGTTCCTGCAGAAGTCTTACGCAGGAAGGCAGGAAGCTGTCATACAACAAGTCAGATCATTGGTACACCCGGTCCAGTTACGTACTGAAAAGGGCCTCCTCTCTTCCACACAGCCTCCCACCTCAGCTCAGGACCCCCAGAGGACTGTGTCAGATGAAGAACCAAGGTAGCAGGTAAGTCAATTTGGAAAGAGACATTCTTCCAGTTGACTTAAAGATTTATCATTTTTAAAAAATCTTCTGATTTCTCTCTCTCTCTCTCTCTCTCTCTCCACATTTTGATAAATTCAGATACTTGGCTGGGGGCCACCAAAATGGTTCTGAGGGGCCATGTGCGATATTTTTGTGGCCAAATGACACCAGCTATGCCCTCTCTCTATTAAATTAAGTACACATATAAGGGAGCAATGGGAGGGTTCAAGTGCACAAGGATGGAAGATACCGCTTTTCTCAGAAGCTTTGACTGAGCTACACCACATAATTAAAAAACAAAAACACCACATGGCCAGTGGGGGCTTTCATACTACCCCATAGCCATGTATGAGAAGTACCAGGAGGAACGGGATAAACCTCCCCTGGCCACCGGCCCCTCCAAAATATCCTTCCCCTGGCTTGCAATTCATTTTAGAAAAAGTAGAGAGGTAACTGAGTCAGCAAGACCGGAGCAGGGCACAGGACGACCAAGGGTCCTGGAGGACTCTCTTGTTCACAGGTTGGAAGTCAAAAAACAACAACAGAGAGGTAGCTACCAGATCAACAGTCGCAGAATCCTGGAGCTGGAAGAATCCCCAAGGGCCCTCCAGTCCAACCCCCTTCTGCCATGCAAGAAGACATAATCAAACCACTTCCTTTGACAGATGGCCACCCGGCTTGTGTTTAAAAACCTCCAAAGATGGAGGAGACTCCACCACACTCTGAGGCAGCATATTCCATTGTCAAACTGCTCTTACCACCAGCAAGTTCTTCCTAATGCTTAGGTGGAATCTCTTTTCCTGAAGTCGGAAGCCATTGCTCCATAGTGTCCTAGTCTCTGGAGCAGCAGAAAACAAGCTTGCTCCATCTTCCATGTGACATCACTCAAATATTTAAACACAGCTAGCATGTCACCTCTTAACTTTCTCTTCTCCAGGCTAAACATACCCAGCTCCCCAAGCCACTCCTCATAGGGCTTCATGGTGTCTAGTCAATGGGATGTACGCTTTGGCCCTCATATTTGCCCGTTCTGAGAGCAGAAATCCTTGCTGGTGCTTTTGTTTGCGATGCTCACCCTACCGCAGTCAAACTCTGCAGTATTAGCCTGCGGAGCAAGCCCAGTTCTACACCAGTGAGCTAAGAGTCTTCCAGCTAGACAGATCCTTAAGCCTCAGCCTTTTGGCAGCCTCACCTCCGTATGAGGTCACAGCTTTTGCTGTGTCCTAAACTACCAAGAAGATATTTTATTCAACTCATACTAATGAATCCTAAGTTCTGCACAATGCAGTCTCTCAAGCCAGTGTGCTGGTACCATAACCTCTCATGTGCATCAGTAACAGATGGTACCAACAAGAGGACTTCCCAAATTTTCATGTTCCCAAGCTCGCTCCTGTTTCTCCAACACTCCTGGCATGTAGAGCAAGTCCGTCCTCCGTCCCCTGTACCAAATGTGCCATGACTTTCATATTGATCTTTCTTTGGGAAAGAAAGAGAACCAAATCAATTTCTTGGGAAGATAAACTTGCAGCTACAAGGAGGGAAAAGCTACAATTACACTTTTCAGCCATGAAAAGTAAATCAGACAGTGCTGAAATCCCAGCAGAAAACACAGATTAATTAAAGTCTGCATTTTCTAAATCTGTTATTCAGCTCAACGCAGCTGCTTGTTGATGCTGATGTCATTTATATATATAAAAAATATTCCTTTGCAGTGATTCTGGTTGTACTTTCTTATCAAGGATATGGTTCTAGAAAAGAAGAAATATTAAACGGCTGTGTTTGTTCTTAAAAGAGTATATAGAAAAAAGAGGTACATGAATACACATAATGGACTGCTTTGCAAACCAGAACTGCTGTGACTTTTGGGTTATTGTCCCCATTACTGAGTTTTCCTTGTCTGTTCCTGCCAGTAGGGATGGTTACACCAGGAATGCACAACTTGTGGTTGCACGTGGCCCTATGTACGTGCAGCCAGATGGCCATCTCCTCCAGAATTGCAGCTTCTGTGGCGTTAACAGAGCCACCACGCAAGGGAAGTATCAATCCAGGTACTTCTTCGTGAACGGGAAGAGGCCAAAATCCTGCCTTCTTTCACAAGAATGTTGATTTTTTTTAAACTTATTTTAACCATAGTTCCCATGCTGCCTGGGGGATTCTGGAATTTACAGTTCCCCCACACATACAACCACTGTTTTTCTCCTCAACAACCAGATGCAAGAATAAACTCTGGCTTCAGACTTGAGCTTATTAAGAGTCATGAATCCCAGTTCAAATGCAGTGCTAAACAAACCAATGCTGGAGGTTTCTTGGTTCATTTAGCTGCTCCTGCTGGCAGGAGGAACCAAGCTGGAAAGATCAGACAGGACCTGCCAGCAGCCTGGGCCATTATTGATATGCCAGAATTCACAACCCAATTAATCATACTTTCCCCCTCCTGTATCTGCTTCAGCTGTAGGAAATTTAAGATTCCAAGACGTACCCTTTGAGCACATGCTGAAACCTCACCTGAAGACAGCAAATTCCTTCTGCAAACACATGGCAGCATGTACACACAGCTAAATTTTCATCTGTGTCTGTCAGTCTACCTTTTGCCTGCATGACGGTCTGTGTTTTTAATTTGGGATATGACTTTGGAAAGTGGCTATTATGAAATTACGTGCAAGTGAAATCCTCTTGTGTAAATGTTATCCTTCAATGTTAACAATAGCCAAGAATGATTTCGACTAGCCAGTAGGTCTATTGTAAAAGGGCAAAGTGTCTCCCCTCCACTGAGGAGTCTTATCAGGAAAAAGACATCCTTCACAGATATCTGAGTCCCTGCAGATCTCTTTTTAAAAATTAAACATTGCTCCCATCCCCTAGCATGGAGACCTAGGTAGGACACATAGGCTCCATCCAGCTGGAAATTATTCTTGTTGTTTTCCTCCAGAAAACAAGACTCAAAGCAGTTTACAAATTAAAATTATAGCTAAAGTATACCAAAGATCAACGTCAAAATAGAATTAAACTATCAACAGTATTAAAACAATTTAAAGCTTAGAATTAAAAGAATAAAAACAGCATAGTCAAAACACTACGTCACACTCTTAAAAGCTCTTTCCTTGAAAAACCTTCAGTTCTAAAAACCCGTTGGAATAAAAGGAAAATGTCTTTGTCTGCTGATGGAAGGACAGCAGGGAAGGGGCCGTTCTGGCTTCCCTGGGAAGGAAGTTCCAGAGCCGAGGGGCAGCTACCAAGGAGGCTTGACCGTGCATCCCCACTGGCGGTGCCGGTGAACATGCTGGGACTGGGAGATCTTACGGGGAGATCAGTCGGTCAAACAGCCTGGACCCAAGCAGTACAGGGCTTTAAAGGTCACAGCCAGCACTTTTACCAGCTCCCATCAAACAGCAACAGCTTTTGGATCTCTCCGCTTGCTCCACTTAATCAATCTCGGGAGGAATAAGAGCAAAATGTTTTGCAGTGAGTAGCGGGGAAAACAAGAGAGCAGCCAGGCAGCAGCAACTAGAGACTTCCTTATCAGCGGGGCAGTGAAACTTCTCTGGAATTTCATCTGAATCTTAAAGTTTATCCAACTTGCTGAACCGCTGTATCCCCGACAAACCTTCAGCAGCTTGGACGGCACCCTTCAGCTCCGGAGCAAAACATGGAGCGGATTTCCCTGCCCGCTGACTTCAGAGCCGTGAGCCACCACTACGGCCATTTCTGCACTAGACTGTTATAGCGCTATGATTCCACTTTCAACATCCTATGGAATTCTCAAAGGCCCCTCCCCCAACTGCAATCCCGAGGATTCCATAGGATGTTGAAAGTGGAATCATAGCGCTATAACAGTTCCAGTGCGGAAATGGCCTATAATTAGGACAGTATAGTGAATGGTGTTAATAATCTCTTCCATGTACCCATTGTCCTGTGCCATCTTTTCAACCAGAAGCCCTTCCAATGTTTTGGGCTTCAACTCACCCAATTCCTCATGATTGATCCACATTAACTGAGGATGATGGGAACCGGAATCCAAACTGTCTTGAAGTCACTAGGCTGGGAAAAGCAGTGTCCTTGCTTCCAACCAGAATTTTCTGACTACATCAGGCAAAACTAGCAGAATGCCATTCCATCATGATCGTGTGTGCATTAAAATAGTAAAAAAAAAACAAAAAACCACCACAATTCAAACAAAAGCTTTGACTTCTTTCCTTCTCGTTAAAAAAAAAAAGCAGAAGAAAGAAATCTACATCAACGATCAAAGTAGAAGGCAGTCTGCTCTGTCACTAAAGGAGGTGAAATTGCCACAATGTGAATGTCGCCTCCAACACACTCCACAATTCAACTCCATCATTATCAACATATTTCATAGCTCTGACACAGCTGTTCCCCCCCTATGGAATGGAAAGCTATACTCTAGCAAGCCTCTCCCGTTTCTTTCTTTAAAAAGCAGGAGAGAACAAAGAACCCTCCCCTCCCCTCCCTACCACACCTCTTTTCAATCTTTCAATGCAAAATATAATTAGCATTATCTAATATTAGCCAGGTTAATATTAGCAATAAAAAATTACCTCCCAGAGTAGTATGCAGCAGCATTTGACAATCCCAGGCCCTGAGAACTTGCCTAAAATTCACTGTTTCTCCTCAAAATATCTCCCCAGTGGGGTGAGGAGGTGCGGAGCTCAGGGGGCTGAGATTTATGGGGAAAGAGGAGGGGGGGTGTTGTGCCAAACCTCCAGCCCTGACCTTAACCGTCTGAGGGGGACGGACGGGACTGTGCAGCGCACACGATGGCCAGAGCACCACCAGCAAAGGAAGCAATGGCAGAGAGAGACAGCCACCGAGGGCCTTTCGATGGTGCCACTTTAACTGGCAAGGCTGCCTCCTACGGAACCCAAAGGTTTGTCGTTTGGGGAGGCAACCAGAGCAATCCGGCTGAGAGCGCTACACATCCTTCCTTGAACGGCAGATCCCAGGATTCCACATAATGGGATCATGGCAGTTAAAGTGGAGTCTCAACGCTATAACTGTGTAGTGTGAATGGGCCCAAAGCTGAAGTGTGTGCAAATCCCCCTCTCCTGTTGTCTTTCCCTGTGTCTTTTGCTGGATTAGAAGCCCAGAAGGATCTGCCCTCTCATCAGTTGCAGACGACGAACAGACGACGGCACCGTATTATTAACAACACCTTCTCTACCTCAACCTCTGGAAAGGAATTAGCTTTCATAACTTACACAACTGAGGCACCAAAAGCAGGGCTTTCCCTGAACCACAGCTGTGGAACTCCTTCCCAAGGAAAGCCAGGCTGGCTCCATCCCGGCTGAACTTGCAGGGAGAAGGCCAAACTATATCGCTTCATGTGGTTTCCTCTTTTAAAACCAGCTTTTAAAATTGTTTTCAAACTGTTTGTAAATAATATTTTAACCACTTGTAGTGCATGTTGCCTTGGGAGCCCAATTTGGCAGAAAAAATAAAGAAATAAATACTATATCAATCATCATCATCATTTATTTATTTATATAGCACCATCAATGTACACGGCATTTCACATAAGAAGGAAGGAAGGAAGGAAGGAAGGAAGGAAGGAAGGAAGGAAGGAAGGAAGGAAGGAAGGAAGTCATTATGGAAGACACAGTGAGAAATAAAAGCAAGAAATCTATAAACTAATATGCAGATCCAAAAATGCAAAGGAAAAGGAAAGGAAAGGAGGGTAGACTGATCACATGGTACCATTTTAGCAAGGGTTGGGCAACAGGGGAAGGCTAAGGGGGCACAAGAGGCACCAGGAGAACTTGGCGAGTGTACCCATTCCCATAAACAAACAAACAAAGCACTTCATGATTTTTTTGCCCCAAAATGCCTCTAGGAGACATTCTCACCATGTTTTTGGGCCTTCCAGGCTGCCCAGAGGGCATTTGGGGTCATTTTAGGCAAAATATTTTTAAAAAAAATTGCAAAAGTTTGTTTTGACCCTTGGCAGATCCAAACATGGTGGAAATGCCCATCGTACCCCTTGGACATCATTTTGGGGCATTCTGGACCAAAAAAGATATTTGGAAGAAAAAAAAAGATTTAATTTTTTTGCTGCTGGTTGCTGTGCTTTACCCATCTCTAGTTTAAACCTTATCTAAACTTTATTCAGGTATAAGAGGACATCCTGGTAGAAGAAATGCCGTTAAAAGTAGTCATTAGACATAGAAGAGTTTCAACTGTGAGGTGGGGGAACCTGCCGTGCATTGCAAAGCACTTTCTATAATCTTATATTAATGCACGGTGAAATTTTAATAAAATGAGAGGACTCACAGAGCACTCACATTCTGATCTTTTCCTAGAGCCAGAGAAGGTTTAATTAGCTCAGGCTCATCATACAAAATGGGGGTGGAGGGTGCAGGCTGACTTTCTAATAGAGCGATCCTCCACCCCCACCCCACTTTAAATTACTGATAATTGACATAACCTTGTCATGCAAGTTGAATTGGCTATGGCTTCAGAAGTGCTTCTGAAGCCCCCGACCCCTATTTTACAAGGCTGTGATGCAACTCTAGGATGCAATTGCTCCCACGCGTCTTCACTCCAGGAACAGGGCCCGACCAGGTCCCTGATAACGAAATCAAACAGGAGTCAGCAACCAGAATGTGCAAACGTCAGAAGACGTATCGCGAAGCAAAGAATCCGTTTCTGAGACTACTTGCAGCTGGTGATGCTGCACAGGGGAGAAATCCACCTTCTCCAGCAGCGCTTTTTTTCAAGAGGCTAAAAGCCCATTTGATGTAGGCTCTGGGATGCAACAGCGTGAACCCTCAAAGACCTGCTGTGATGGAGCTGCTGGAGACTTTGCAGATAACAAGTGCCACACATCTATTTTACATATTATGAATCTAGGACCCATTAGGATAACTCTGTGTGTGTGTGCGTGTGTGTGTGTGCGCCCTCAAGTCACCTGTCAACATAGGGTTTTCACAGAGGTGGTTTTGCCAGTTCCTTCCTCTGAAATACAGCCTACAGCACCTGGTATTTGCTGGTGGTCTCCCATCCAAGTGCTAACCAGGGTCGACCCTGCTTCGCTTCCAAGATCAGATGGGATCTGGCACCTCTGTGTGTGTGTGTGTGCCTTCAAGTTGTCTGTCAGCTTATGATTATTCCATGAATTGCACAGGGTTTTTTTAGGCAAGGAATACTGAGAGGTGGTTTTGCCAGTTCCTTTCCTCTAAAATATAGCTGGCAGCTCCTGATGGTCTTTGGTCTCCCATCCAAATACTAACAAGGACTGGTTCTGCTTAGATCTTCTAAGACCAGATGAGATCTGGTGCCTTCTACTGCTAATTCAGATCAGTATCTCCTGCTACTATCATCTAATTCAAAGCTTGGAACAGGGTTGGGTTTTTTTGGGGGAGGGGGGGACCAACTCCCAGAATCCTCTAGACAGCATTGCCAGCATATGGAGACATGTAAGGGCTATTTTTGAATGTCATTGCTGCTGGCCCTAATGTTTTTAGGTATTTTAACTGGCATTTTATTTTGAGTGTTGCTTTGTGCTGGTTTTTACCCTTAAAGGCAGCCTTTCCATTATAACAATAAATTATAACTACATGTGTCATGTTATTTCTCACCTGCCAGGGTGACAAATCAGCAAACCGGCATCTTCTGTTTCACCACTATTTCTAATTGCGGAAAGGATCCAGAATGTGTGAGGTTCCAAAATCATCCGTCCTCGGGAGAATGCAAGGCCCTATGTACAGACCATGTGCGGTTTCCATTGGAAGTAAAAAAAAAAACCACATTCCCTTCTCTCTTCTCTCCCAAAGATGTTAAGGAACAAGGAACATACAACAGGGTGTCATCTGCACCTGAGTAACTGAAGGTGGGATCCTCCCAGGCCATGCAACACCACCGCCACACACAATTTGTGTAACTAGAGGGGACGGGGAGAGAGGAAGGAAAGACGAAAGACCATGGCTCACGTTAACGGTAATAGGGTATAAAAAAGTGTAGTTCTGGCATAAAGAATAGGTAAGAAAAAAGGGAGAAAGAAATGGAAAGACGTGGCAAATTGGACAGCCAGAAATGAAAGTTATGCAGAAGGAGAGAAGAATTAGATTATTCCAAATTACTAAACTTGAACAATAGATGGCAAAGCTTGGTATTCTCTCTCTCTCTCAGTCTCTCTCTCTCTCTAAAGAATGTGTGCTTATGTACTTCCAACCAGTGAGGAAGGAAAACTAATTCTGATGAAGGAGAGCCATTCCACTACACAATCTTATCTCAGACTATGCACATGTGCGTCTGCAGACATATTACAGCCTTTATTTGAACAGTCTGGTAGATATATGTAATAGGAATGTAAACTGGCTAAGTCAGGCATAAGGGCTAGTATGGAGGAAAGAAAAGGCAGTGAATAAAGGAGATAATGTTAATTCTGATAATGGTGCTTCTACTGCCTGCATTCTCTTTTTGTATCCAAACGATTCCAGGGCTATGGTATGAAATTATACGGCGCAGCTCCTATGCAGAAGCTAAGTCAGTCTGAATCCAGTTCCTGCACGGAGAGCAGACAGCCTGGCAGCCCCGTGTACTGTTCAGCCCAGGAGTTTCGTGATGGAATAATGGAACAATGGTAAGCTGCTGCTGTTGTTAACTGCCATCAAGTCAACTTCAACCCATGACTTCATGAATGAGAGAACCCCTAAGTCGCTGTCTCCTCAACCGACCTGCTCAGGTCTTGCAGATTCAGGGAGTCTGTGGCTTCTTCGATTGAGTCCATCCATCTGTAAGGCGTCCTTCCTCCTTCCCCACTGTCTTCTCCCTTGCCAACCATCATCTTTTCTAGTCAGTCCTCTCTTCTCATGATATGTCCAAAAGTATCAAAGACTCACCTTAATCATCTTGCCTTCTAGTGAGAGTTCAGGTTTGATTTGCTTTAGGACCTATTTATTTGTTTTTTAGAACTCTTGTCCACACCAGATTTCAAATGAGTTGATTTTCATCCTATCATCTTTCTTCAGCTTTCACACTTTACACAGAAATGGGAAATAAACTGGAACAAAACACCAGTTCCAATTAGGGTGGCTCCCCTGAATCAATGAACTGCCATTCAGCAGTTCATTCAGCCGGCTTACTCTTATTGGGACCAGCCAATACATTTAGCCCGTCATGTTTTCAAGAATTCAAAATACCATTCCAGTCCTGCTGATATTTCTTGGGAGTAAAGCAGCAGTGGAGTTGTGGATTTACACGCACGTTTAAGGTCAGCCCTGAATAGCTGAAGATCTAGAGAGTGAGGGATATTAATCCATGACATTCAGCAACAAGGGTTTTACAAACAAACAATGAGCCCCAGTACAGTTAATTGAGCAAGAGAAACTGGTTTTGGTACTCACGTGTTAGAGGAATTTCTTCACAATGCTTAAATGAGAATGATACAAAAAAGCATCTGCAATTTCCACAGCAACATATCTCAAAGTCAACCCAGCAAATGTCACTTTGCTAACACTGTTTCTCTTAACTGAGTGTGTTAATTAATAATGACAGCAAAACGGTTCTTCGTTCCATGTCCCCAGAACACAAGAATGCACAGCGACGGAGCTACAATAGATGGATCTGCAGAACCCATTGCTTCCCCCCCCCCTTTTATTTGACACACTCAGGTAAATGTGAAAGCACATGGACCCTCTGTGATCCTACTGCAACTGGCTTCTGCACACAATTCCCATTGCTGTGATCCTACTATGACTGGCTTCTGAATGAATATATCCTGGACCGGCATATGGCTTCAGAGCCCCGGGGCATACTTACTTATCAGGGGAGTCAGGAAGGTGGCCGAGAGGGGACAGCAGTGAGTGGGGGTGCCTGTGGAAAGGTTCTCTTTGCATCACTGGGTGAAGTGGGTGGGAAGGGGGTGGTCTTCCTTATCTCAGTGCCACTGGGCTCTGGTCCCACAATAGACTAGAGATGAGACCGAGAGGCCCTGGAAAGAAGAAAGTGGCCATTGTAGCCCCCCTGGTCTGGCACATCGAGGAAATTAGGGTTATGTGCCCCGATATGCATGAATTCATGCTTGCTTATATTAAAACTGTGAATGCCATTGTGATGCCCACTCCCCAACTTCAGAGAGATTGGTTCTTGTGGGTTTTCTCCCACAAGAAAGCCTTCGATTCTACATCTTCAGAGAGATTGTTTTGGAGCCCTTCTCCACCCCCCTTCTTTTGTTTTAAGTACCCTAGACAATCTGGTAGCCAATTTATCAAACTGATGTGGGGGCTACACGTATTAACCTCTCTTGTCAAAGTCACATTCTCTGCCATCTGCTTGTGATTATTCATATTGATTGGGCAATATTCGCAATCTCACGCTGATGCTGTAGATTTCTGCAATTCCTCAAAGCCTTCATGCAAATGTGCACAGTCACTGGACAATTATGTGCATTTGCCAGGCAAATCGCATTCCTCCCAGCGCACGAATCTCAGCACTGGCAGCCCAGATTCCCGCGCGGAGAGCTATCTTCATCTTGATACTACCAGGAGCGTAACAGGGTAGCAGTCAGCCGAACTGAGCTCTGGCACTTCTACTTCCCTTGTTCACATCTCCGACGCTGTTAAAATTCAACACCACACTGCTGAATATAGTGCTGCTTCTGAAGGCGCAGCTTGAGGAATGATGTATGACTAAGGACTACTGGAATAAAACATTGGGCAAATTGTGTGAATCCACACAGGGCCAGAGAATTGCATCTCTTACACGACCGAGCCCACAACCCGGCTCTTTAGCTCATTCTACTACACAGGCCGCTGGCTTTGATCCTTGAAATCTTTGGTGACCAATACGAGCGCGCTGTAATTCCCACAACATGAATGGACAGATCGACAAGAACTCTTCTTTATTCAAGTTCCAAAGGGGAATCTGCTAGTGGAAACAAACTGCCCGCTCTCTTCCCTTCTCAAGACAGCTGATCTGAAGATTTATTTATTTGCTAGATTTTCGTTCTGTGTTTCTGCCCAAAATGGCACTCTGGACAACTTACAAAAAATAAAAAGACTGAAATCTCACTATATTAAAAACATATGAAGAAATACATTAAAGACACAATGAGAAGCAGACAACAGCAATCCATTAGCTAGCACCTGCCAGCACCAATCCAGTTTAAATATCAAAGGTCTGTCTAAACAGGGCTCAGACCTCTTGCTGCTGCTGAGCATCTCAGGGGGTTTCACACCGCCGGCCAGAAGAGCCTACTGTCCCGGCTTAGGGTAAAACACTTTATGCTGGGCCAGCCGGCCCCTCCCAAATCGGCAAACCCCAGGATTCCATAGGATGTTGCAAGTGGAATAATAGCACTATAACAGTCCAGTGCGGAAATGGACTAGGTCTCTGCTCATGCGTCTGCCTGTCAGAACAGCTGGCAAAGTGATGGTAAGGAAGAGGACTTTCTCAGTGGAAGCCCCTCAGTTCTGGAACACCCACCTGCCCCTTTGTGTCTTCAAATTTTGTAACAACCATTTAAAACCTTTCCCAAACAGGTAGCAGTAGCAGCTGGGTTGTGGGTTCAGATGTATTATTGTTGTTGTTGTATTCCTTCAAGTCATTTCTCACTTATGGTGACCCTAAGGTGAACCTATCATTGGCATCTTCTTTCTTTCTTTCTTTCTTTCTTTCTTTCTTTCTTTCTTTCTTTCTTTCTTTCTTTCTGGCAAGGGGTTTGCCTTTGCCTTGTTTTGAGGCTGAGAGAGTGTGACTTCCCCAAGGTCACCCACCCAGTCGGGTTCCATGGCCAATGCTGGCTCTCAGATATGTAAGAGATGCAATTTCACCCCATTAATGCATGTTTTGTGCTCGCAACAATTTCAAATGTCTCTCTGTTTCCTCAACTTTGACCAGCGTGGCCTTTGTTTACTTGCACGTTGCCTCTTTATTGTTTGGAAGTCACTGTAAAAGTGTGTAACACTGAAAAGTCGAACATAAATAGATAAATTACAAACAAGCAAGAGAGGCTTTACCTCTCCCCTTTCTTTAAAATTAGTTTTGCTTCATTGTTTTGAAAGCATCAGAGGGGGAGAAGAAGAAAAAAGGAGGACCTGCAGTGAGACATAGTGAAAGGGAAGGGGCAGGGGCTCATTATCGTTCAGAATTACTAAAATAATTTCCCTTTGTCTAGACTGTCAAAGCCAAACGCACAAGCTGAGAAATAAAAAATTAGGCATGCCAGTGCACACATAACACATTCGAAAACTGTACTTATGTACAACATCTATATCTAATCCACACAACACGAGCAGACAAAAGGAAGATTCTCATAGACGACGTGTGTGTGCCTGTGTGCCAACCTATGGGGACCCCAAGAATTTTGGAGGGTTTTCTTAGGCAATCCTCAGAGGAGGCTTTGGCAGTTCCTTCCTCTGAAACGCAGCCCACAGCACCTAGTATTTATTGGCAGTCTCTCTTCCAAGTACTCACCAGAGCTGACCCTGCTTAGCTTCCAAGTCAGAAAGGATCTGGTGCCTTTGGAGTGTTTAGGCAAGTGATTAAAAAAAATGGAACACTGCACCAATTTGACTAGTTAATCAGAGACACTTTATTAACTTGAGGGTTTAAAATCATTTAATTTAGCCACATAAAGATTAGGGACATCCGACAGTCGATAATCTTGGACACCGCTTCTCATCCTGTGCATACTTTTTTTATGTGAGAGAAGTAGGCATGCCTTTTTTAAAACGCAAATCTAAGTGCATCATTCAAAAAGGAATCCTCAGAGGTGACTTTGCCAGTTCATTCTTCTGAAATACAGCCCGCAGTATCTGGTATTCACTGGCAGTCTCCCATCCAAGTCCTAACCAGAACTAACCCTGCTTAGCTTCCAACAGTAGATGGGATTTGGTGCCTTTAGGTTATTTCGGCCCTCACATCGACAACGGGAATTTGTATTTTCATTCTTGTATTAAACACACCAAAGCTGAGAACATCACCGTTCGTAAAATGTAGCACTTGCAACCGTATTTTTTAAAAGACGCATCAGGGGGCTGTTTACGACACACGTATAAGTACAACCTCACCTTTTTAAGAATTTGAGCTGGAGGAAGCAATAACAGGAGTCCTATTTTAATGAAAAATTACTAAATTGGCTCTAGTCCATATTTGAAAGGAAGAAAAATCACAAGGAACTCAACTGCAGCTACAAATACCATACCCCGCATACAAAATATAATTGAAACCCAGGAAATCCTGAGGTTTAGTCATAACATACAAATGAATTCCTTCAAGAAACAGGCACTCTTCTTATTAAGCCGAACATCTGGGTTTCGCTGTAAGACATGGTTCCAAATTTGGAGCCATTTATCCTAAATGTCTCAGAAAGGTTATGGCATCTTTTGAAGATTAATGTGGAGAAAAACTAAACATGGCCTGGCGCGTATTGCACAGTATGGGGACGCTCTGTGATGCACGCAAGCTAGGACTCATTAGCTCCATTATACAAAATTCACATCATTTCTTGATCACCATATACATGCCAAGCCATTAATTCTGCTTTAAAGACAGGGAAGGGAACTCTGTGCCTTGGAGACAGACTGAGAAACAGAAAGCAGATATTTCCAGAAGAGACTTCTGCAAAGCCAGCGATACTGCCGGAGGGACAGGTCTCAGCTTTGACACAGCTTGACTATTAGGATTGCTTCCTTTTAGAGATTAGCTACACAACAGTGCTTTCTCCCACATATTCCTGCCTCTCCTCCAAGAGTTCAAAGGCGGCACACATGGCTCTCCTCTCCCCAGATAAGCAATCAAGGCACATGTACGAACTGAGACATACTCAAACTATATACCCACCAGGAAGGGAGCTTTGACCCCCGGGACAGTGCCGGTTCCAAGGGGTCTCAGTTAACCCAAAGAGTTACACACAGCAGTTTCAAAAGGGGTTAACCAAACACAAATGCACTGAAGATATACACAATGATTGCACTGAGGAACAACAAATATTGTGGTAAGGCTGCAAAAATGGCAAACACGAAGCGAATAAACCAAATAAGCAGATAACAAAGCAAGTCACTTCAAATGGGGAAATATTATTTCAAAAGAGCGCGCTTGCAAAGACTGACAGAATTATGAGATCCTGGCTATAAAAGACCTGGACAAAGTGGGGGGGGCAACCATGTGGTAGTCAAGGGTCAATTCCCTCCCAGACCCTCTTCCCCTAAACACAAAGAGCAAGCTCTCCATTTTCCTCTGCAGTCCTTCTCAAAATGGCGACAGGAAATGATATGACATCACTTCCTGTCACCATTTTTGAGAAGGGCTGCAGAGGGAAAGGAGATATTTGGAGTTACTACCTGGTTCTGGCACACGTGACAACAATGAGGGTGGTTTATTTTTGTTTTCACATGTTTGGAGAGCCTTCTGCATGGTTTGAGGACAAAAGCTAGCAAAAAAATGATGCATATTTTTTTTAAAAAATGTGGGGTTGGGGGCTTTGAGAGATTGGTGGAACCCTTCAGGGGCCACGAAAGTGTTCAGGGGCAGCACACAGCACACCAGCTGCAACTAGGCCACCCCACTATTTTTAAATTTCAAGAGGTAACGGAGGCTACAGCTAAGCAGTATCAGGTTCACAGGTTGCCGGAAGGAGAAGAAGCAAAGGAAGAGGCTGGAAGAAGAGGAAGGAGAGTCAGAGATCATAGGTGGGGAACAGATAAGGAAGCTGCCGATGTGAAGGGGAAAGCATTTCCCAGAGATAACTCAGCGTTGATAAACATTGCCTTCCTCTGGGGAAAAACATGTTGATTTTCTTGGAGACTTCTGAAAAACATTAGGAAATTCGTTGCAAAAATGGTCCTGTGGGGAGAAACAGAAATGGAAGGGTTGGATCATTTCGGGATCTTGGAGGAGAACTACGTTCCCATCGTTTACTGGATTTTTAGAGCATTATTTAATTGCTCCTGTCAACAGCTGCTTGTGACATTTTCTAATCACTGATGGATTAAAAAATTAAATAAATGCAGCAAATAAGAGAATAATTAAAACAACCTTCATTTGGCAGCCAGAATGTGTTAACTGGCCCAACCGGCTGCTCTCTAAAGATAGACTAAAGGTCAAACCAGACATTACTTTAATAGTATGATTACAAACATACCCAGGATTTCTATTCTCCAACTCCAAATTATATGCTAGCGCTGGCGAGGGGGAGAATTTTCATCAGGACTCCTGTACAGATAGGTAGAAAGCTTAACCCTTCTCTCTCCTGGCAAAACTCACACACACACACACACACACACACACACACACACACCAGGGCAGTAATTAGCCTTGAGAGATAAAAGCTCCCATCAGCCACTGAACTGGAGCTTATTGCTGAGGAATGGAAGGATAACAACCATGCAGTCGCCGTGAAAATCAGTCCCCACAAACCTCATATTCAACTTATGAAAAGCCAGACATGATTGCATGGAAGTGCTGTATGGTTTGGCCTGAAATCCAAGTAAACTGACAAGCATTTTTAGCCTGGAGTGCTGATAACCATACTTGTTAGATATAGAAAGAACAATGGCTCCAGATAGAATCATATAGAAATGTAGAGTTGGAAGAGACCCCAGGGGCCATCCAGTCCAACCCCATTCTGCCATGCAGGAACACCCTCAAAGCACTCCCAACAGATGGCCACCCAGCCTCTGCTTTAAAATCTCCAAAGAAGGAGACTCTACCACACTCCCAGGCAGCATATTCCACTGCTCCGAGGCAGCATATTCCAGATGCCAGCTCCCAAACTCTCCTTCCCCCAAATCTGAGCGGCTAGTGGCTGCTGCAGCCGATGAAGAACTTCAGTAGAGTAGCCCCCCACCTCAGCCAGAGCTGGGGGACATGGAGGAAGCACTCTTATCATTTGTGGATTATGGTCATGACAAGGAAGAGCAGTGGAGGAGCCATGGCTTCCTAAGTAAGAAATGCTGAGCAATCGAGCACCTGGTATCTCAAGGTCAAACGGCTATAAATCTCTTCGCAGCTGCTGGGAGCTTTTGTTATTTGCAAATCCCTGGCTTTTCTGCACTTCCTTCTCATAGATTTATTTGGATTCTTGACCTCTGAGCTGGCTTAGGGTGTATGTCTCTCTTATCTGTCCCTTGTGGAGTCAGTTTATTGTAACTACTGTTTTCTGATACAGCCAAGACCTTACGATTTCACCTTTCTTGGTCAACTCTCTTGACTACTTGTGCATGAACCAGACCGGCTTGACACATCTGTAACTGCTTCTCCCTACTACAGGCTGACCTTCCTCGCACTTGCTGCCCATAGGCATAGGGTGCTATTTTTCCAATCTTTTTCCACCGCCTTTTTCTTCGTGCCATCATTACCTACACCAATGTGCTTACAATGGTGCAGAGCACCCACAGAATTACAGGCAAAGGTTCTAGAAGACTGAACTGCCTAACACCAAACCATACACCATATGAGTAGAAAAATCTTCAGTAACATTAACGAGAAAGATGGTTCAAAGTCAGGGGAGTAACAGTTCAGACAATCCCATGTTTGTTCCACTCCAACATGACAGGATCACGAAATCAGGAGCCTCAAACCGCAACACTAATTTAAGAAAGATTAAGGCTGCCAGTCAACATAGTTTTGTTGTTCGTGGTGATTTTTTTTTACTGTCTTTTTTTTTTGTTTTAAAATAATCAATTCAGTTCTACTTTTAAGATATATTTAGAACAGGTTTTTAGAGAGAACTTCTTCAAAGATTTCTGTAAAACATGAAATGCATTTCCTTACGCAGAGAGAATAAATTGCTACTTAAACTTCCTTCCATTGTCTATTCGCCTGCAATTTCCACCTCATTTACCGCTTTTTCTGTGCATCTTTCCTTTTTGTTTAGTCTTACCTCTGGCATTCCTTTAATTTCTATTCAGAGATACCTGACACCTTTGCATTAAAACCCACAATACGTATAATGGATGTGATTCTGGGAGAAAGACTGCTTCGCATTAATACTTGCAGAAGCAACGGAGGAAGGCAAGAATCCTTCCCTGTTTCCCTTGACAGATTCTGGAAAGAGATTTTTCATCTAGTAACAGAAGGCCTTTTTTGAGTCTGCGCGGCATTAAGACTCCCTTCCCCATTGAGTTCAAAGCAACATAAGGATGGAACTATACTTCCCAAAAGCAACAAAGTTCAGACTGAAAATCGACTTTCTCCCACTAATTCAACACGTGACCATGCTGATGGACCCTCCTCGCAGCCCGATTTCTACCTGAAGAAAGCTACATAGCAGTGCTTCTTAGGCCACCTGATGGCCATTTCCGCACGGCACTCTTATAGCGCGATGATTCCACTTTCAACCTCCTATGGAATGCTGGGGTTTGCAGTTTCGGGAGGGGCCGCGTGGCCCCTCCCGAAACTGCAAACCCCAGCATTCCATAGGAGGTTGAAAGTGGAATCATCGCGCTATAAGAGTGTCGTGTGGAAATGACCGATGAGAGGGGAAAACAGGTTTTTCTCCCCTAATGTGCCAGAAACCAGCAGCGTATCTGCACCCAACGACTCCAAATGTTTCTTTCTTTCTTGCAAATTTCAGGTGGCTTTATGATCTTATGGGCTATTTCCCCCAGAAAAGAAGCGCCTGAGGTTGGGGGACTGCAGTGGTTGAAGAAACTCACAAAGAATCAAACCTGTGAAAGTGGAACCGGCAAATGTGGAAGTCCGACCGCAAATGTAAAAACAACATATGTGAAAATCTGTTAGTTTTGATTTAGCTGAACTCCTGTAAGTCCCGCCTTCATTTTGTTCCCACTCTTGGGTTGAGATATTTTGTGTTTTCTTTGTGGACTGACATTCACATTTTAAACAATTTCTTCTCCAGTTTGCCCACTTATTTATACAACTATCTAATTCATTTAACTCAATTTAACTAAACTAAGTACTATTTAATTTAACTAAATTATGTTCCTGTATATGTTTTAAAAACTTTTAGCCATTAGCATTTTAAAATGGGCGCATTCCTTTGTGTATACTTTACTTCTCAGAAACGCCATCTGAGTTTTCTAAGTAGCCAAGTAATCAAATTAAGGCGCACATTTTCTTGCAAGAAGTGTTGAAAAAAATGATACTTTTGTTTAGACTGTGGAGCCTGACAAAAATTTAATTCCATCCCTAGTTGTAAAGAAACAAAAAACAAAAGAAAACTTGGCAACTTGGTCTACTTTCCCTCCCTAGGAAAATTTGTACGGGCCTTCCAGAAAACCCTAAAGAGTTTTCTAAAATTTCTTCTGCAGGACACTACACCAAAGAAAAGAGATCTCTGACCAAAGACACACACAACCAAAAATTCAAAAGTTAGGAAGAACAGGAATGGAATAGGAATGGGAAGAAAATTGCTTCATTTTCAGAACAAGATTCCCCCCACCCTGCTTTTTCCCACTTGGCAACACTCTACAAAAAACACACGCAACTTCCTATAGTCCTCACTTTCTTCTGCTCTCCTAAAACTGCACCAGCTGTTCCGCTTTATTCCCTAGGCAGGCCAATCTGCCAATTTTACATTGCTTTTTAATAAAGGGGAGAAATGAAAATGAAGAGAAAAGAAACAAGAACAGCTAAAGAGAGTCGGTGCTCATCCTTACCAACCAACCGACTATTGTATTATTTGTAAATTAAGTCACTGGCTGTAGCAAGACCCATTTTTCTGAGAAAATTTCAGTTGTTTTCAGACAGATGTATGCTGGTGGCTATGCTGAGAACCCTACCTGGACCACGTTTTTGTTCCAAAGGGAGCAACACAACTACTTGTTCATCAAAAACCACTTATCTTGCCATTCACGGATGGCTGGTAGCTTCCATATCAGGATGGTAAATCCATTCCAGTTTTTAGTGTGAACTTTAAATGTGATATCCAAGTTGGCAAGCTGATCGGAGGGTGAATATTCAGCACCTAAAGTTCAGACTAAAACACAGAGTGGATTCACTGCCCGGCTGACACTGAAGCCACCAGCTTGCTACTGTGTGCTCCCATCATTCCTGCTGGTAATACACCATGTGGATGGTTATAGCTCAGAGCTTGAAAGTCTGGGAGAATGGAGACTTGATTTTCAATCTACTTTGCTAAATGTCTACTAATTTCTTTTAACACACTTCCTCCGCCAGTATCTTCACAGCTTAACGCCTCATAGTCATTCCTCTGGGAGTTTTTTCAGAAAGAAAATGAAATCTAAATACATTCCACTGATGTAATTGCTACTGGCCTTTGTAACAGATATTCCCTTCCCTACCAATAACTGATTTAATCAAAGTTTTTAAGATTAATGAAGACCAGGAGAATATATCAAGGTTCTATAAATAGCTTTAAAAGCCAGGAAACTGGGTAAGGTGTGAACCCTGTCTATTCTATAAATAGCATCATTAGAAGATTCATTTTCTACAGGTTTTTCCCAGTACAATTTCCCCGTAGGAACATCAGATTTGGGGAAGCCATGGAGGCCAAGTGTAAACAATTGACAAATGTTGCGTACTGTCCTAAAGAAACCTGGTAGTGACCTGAATGATCCAGAAGTCCTTGCCTGGTAGAACCGGGACTGTCAACTTCTGGTTTTTAACTGCATGAGCAGAAAGCGGCAAACGTTCCCTGCAAGGGCCACTCCTGGGCCAACAGGGCATTCAACTTCAAGCAGACAGAGACACAAAGCCTCAACGCAGGGTGTCTTAATAGTATTTTGACCAGGGTCAAAGAAACGGTGGTCACTTTATGTACAAAGCCGGGCAAAAAACGGAGCAGGGGGGAATTGCACCTGGAGTTTCATTGCAGGACAAAAAAATCCACAACATGTTAAGATGTCAACATGTCCGCCACATAATACCATAGTACCCTAAATATACCTGATCTCATCTGAAGTCAAGCAGAACTAGTATTTGGAAGGGAGACCACCAGGGGAGAACTCTAGGAACCCTCCAGGTACCGTTGGGAACAAATCCTGCTTGAGACCTTAGAGAACTGCCTTCCAGTTAGAGTGAAACAAAACCAGGCTGGATAGACCCACGGTCTGACTTGGTATAAGAAATGTCCCTCTGGGCCTATCCACCAGGAAGAAAGGGAAAGACATTCATTAGTTCCATATTTTAGTGCAGAAGTGGGCAACTTTGGAGGGCCGGAGGTGCATGAGCCCCTGAGGGGACCTTGCAAGACTGCATCCACTGATGCACTTACTCCCACAAAAAAATCATTTTGCCCCCAAATAGCCTGTGGGGGGCATTTTCATCATGTTTGGGGACCTCCTGGACCAATGTAGTCCCAGACAAACCTTTTCTTAACATCAGAAAGAGAGCAGTAGTCACTTCCTGTTCGCTTACTGTTTAAAAGAGGCCCCTCTTGGGCCTGAATTGGCCCAGGGAAGGTCTAAAACGTGGTGGAATTGCCACGCCACACACTCCAGAGGACTCTGGAGGGCATCTGGGGCAAGCATTTCCCTGAGGGACCTTGAAGCCTCAAAAATGTCCCTGGTAGCAGCGTGTGTCCAGTGGTCCATGCTTTAGCAAACCTGTTTTAATGCAAAATGACTTACTTGCCACATGCTAAAACAACACATGAATCAGTATCTTCCAGTATTTGCACTCTTCCAACTTATGTGAGGCAAGTCAACACTTCCCTAAATTCCCTGAGTGACCTTCAGCTAGAACTAACAACTAGATGTAGGCCTCAGCAAATAGAACTATTTGATTCCTTACAACAAGATACTCAGTGAGTAGAATCGGCAAAAACAAGAGCGGATGTGTCTTATAGCCCAGATCAAGGTCGGGAATTGTGTGGTCCTCCACATATTGTTAAACTGCAACTCCCAACATTCCTCATCATTAGTAATGCTGGCTGGGGCTGCTGGGAACTGAAGTTCAACAATATCTGGATGGTTGCACAATTCCCAGCATTGTTCTAGGCACACAAACAAACAAACAAAAACACAAACCTATGTTAGATATTCTCGTTAAGGACAGGTTTGGGAAGGCTGAAGGCTACTAAGCTATGTTATCATTAAGTCAGTAGTGACTTAGCAGCTGAAGAAGGCAGAAGCTAAATGTTCTATCACAACATTCAAGCACTTCTGTTCGGTTGATCAGTCTAAGAAAATGCACATTGTAAATGATTAGGCACATTCTTCTTGCATCTACAATAAACTCATCTTCTGAGCTGCTCAGTGCTTAAAAATCCTCTCTTTATCTCTGCAGTGAGATGGATGAATATCCTATTACAATAGACTTGCAAAAAAAAAGTGGTATGTCTGGCAACCAAGACAACGGTCGTGGTTATATGTCAAATTAGGTTGGGCTGTTAAGTTACTTTTTTGGCAAGCCATGCAGCCCCCAAAGGGCTCCAGGGAGAGGAACATGCCCACTTCCAAAACAAACGACATCTTGCAAGGATGGGTTTGGACAGAATACAAAGCGAGAATTTCACAAACCACAAATCAGCTCACTGTTAGTAAATTCAGCCATTCTCACAAGGCCAAGACACTCCTGATTTATGCAGAGAATCACACACCACTTCCCAACATGCAAGCCTGCAGCCCTACACTACTGTGCAGAACACAAGGGCTAGTGCAGTGGTTCTCAACCTGTGGGTCCCCAGATGTTTGTGGACTTCAGCTCCCAGAAGCCCCAGCCACTATGGTCAATGCTCAGGGCTTCTGGGAGCTGAAGTCCATGAACATCTGGGGACCCACAGGTTGAGAACCACTGGGCTAGTGTATCCTATATTTTTTTTAAAAAATCCCTTGACAACATTTAGCATGTTCAATGGTTCCTTTCTGGAATCCCTTGGGATATTTTGGATAATTCATTTTAGAGTTTAGCTGGCCTCATTTACTCCGAAGTCAATTAGACGCCATAAAAACAGATTCAGAGCTCTTTTGCAGATTTCCCTGCAAAGGCCCTTTCATTTTGACAAATCCACCCTCGGCTCCAACTCCTCCGTTTCAGCACACACCTAGAAATTTCAATCAAGTAGAACTGGGAAAGTCAAAGAGCTGAAGAAGTTCCAACGGAGTATGAAGTTTCCCAGGAGTTATCCATTTAAGGCACTTTATAGAGCATTTCTCTAGAAACTCCATTTCCCTCCTCTCGGGAGGATATCAGTGCCTCCAGAGAAAACCTTTAACGCAACCACGGAAGAAAACTGTTGGCATTCTTCTACAGTTAAAAAGAAACATTTTTTAAAAGTGCAAAGGCATTCCAAATGTAATAATGTGAATATACAAGGCGGTGGGGGAGAAAGCCTTAAGAAACGCCAAGCTATAAATAATAACACACATTAAGAGGAAGGGAGGCAAGAGCTAGGTCATCTCATGGGACGAGCTGGTTACCAGATAGAAGCGGGCAGTGTGGCTAAGAGTTCTGCAAAGGCTTTTAGGAGGTGTGGGACCGCTTTTGTTGGTGCTCCCCTCCGGAGGGTAGTCTGTGCCACACTGCCTTCGAACACAGAGGTTCGGTCTTGCTCATAGGGTTAACGGCTACTGACTGACTTGTATCACCTCCTGAATTTGCCTAACCCAGAGGGATCCACCCACCCGTGGCCAACACCACTTCTTAGGCCACTACATTTAAATCCCACCTTTCTTCCAACCAGCTCAAGAAGAATACATTATTCTTCTCCTCCCTATTTTCACTTGTGAGACAGGTCAGGTTGAGAGAGACTGGCCCACAGTCCCCATGTGAGCTCCATGCTTAGCGGGGTTTGGAACTTGGATCCTCCAAATCCCAATCCACCACAGGCCCTTGGAAGATCCAGGCACCCCATAAATTCAATTACGCGCTTCCTCTTGTTCCTACCAAACAATCCTCAGAAGGCAGTGGGAGAGAGAGAGAAGGACCTCTCCTGAAGATCTTAGAGCAATAAATGGACTCATAAAGGGAGATGAAGTATCCTGGATCCAAGCCATAAGGGTTGCATGTGCTCTTTCCAAACAACCTTCTAAATAGAAGGCCATGGTTGTTGTTTTTTAAATGCTAACTTCATTTCCCTAATGAAACTGGGGTGGGACAATAGCCTTCCATGGAAGAACTGTGCCCCATTCTGTCTTTTGGAGACACGGCTGTCCATTTTGGAGCCAAAAGAGTTTTTCAGCAATGGGAGGCTTACAGACTGGGAGTAGCAGAAAAGGTCCAGAAAAGACTTTGGCAGCTGCATCCTTCCTACTCTCTGCTGTACTCCAGCCTCAGGCCCAGAAGCAATTTGGTTTTGCCCTTCTCACCCATGGCAGCGGGTGGCTCTGAGGTCCATGGGGTGGTGCTGAAGTTTGGATTCCCATTCAGGGTACTGTACCTGTTTGGGGAATGGATTTAGCACCCTGGAGAGCTCCTTTAAAGTGCAAGCTGGATCCCAGGGAGTTTCACACAAACAGCGACATGGAAGCCACCAGCCGCCACTGCTTTTAACATATTTTCATGGGTCAAGAAATCAGATATGGGCCAAAGCCCACACTTGCTTGAAAAGCCACTTTAGGGAGACAGGATGGAGAGCAGAAAGTGGTAGAGGGAAAATAGGGGAGTCAACTATGTCCAAGCAAGCTCTGGAGTGAAACATGGGTGGGGTCCTGCAAATCTCCAACTGCAGGCCTTCACATGCAAAGCACAGTGTGCCCCAATGTCAGTGTAACTGTCAGTGTGACACAGACACCACCTGTGCGCCCACAAATCCCCTCACAGTATGCAATGCAAATTTAGTTTACCCAGAGATCAAGTGGAGTTCTTTTCTAAACATACGATTTTAAAGAGGGGAGAAAAACCCAAAAGAATAATAAAATGCTGCTTACAGGAACAGAGTGAAATGTCTGTGATTTCTCTCGAAGCGAGTGTGATTCTCGGATTTAATTATCAAGGCACAAGAACGGCAGGTATCAATGCCCAAGAGATACAGCGCAAACAGTGCAATTATTCCCTGCTCTCCCCCTTTCAGCACATGGCTTCCAGGCACGCCAAGGTCAGAACACAGAGATGCAACACAAAGATTTTTTTTTCCTTTTCATTAGAGACACGGAGGACCACTTCACATTGTAACAGCAGAGGAACGACAAAGCAAAAGCTTGGCACAGTAGAGATGAATGTACAGCCGAAGATCAGAAAAGAACTGTATGAAATTACAAGAAGTGAATTCAACATGCATCCTTCTTAACCAAATTATCTCTTCACTGCTACGGAGTCCCGCAGAGCACCACTGAACGCAGCACACAGATATTCCGGCCTGCTTAAAATGCATCCCCTCTTCATTAATACACAGAACTGCCTGAGGGGGTCAAGAATTGGATATTGTTTATTTATTATGTTTTTAATATTCTCCTTTTCCCCACGGAGTTCAAGGCAGCATACAGAGTTCTCTTTTCCTACCCTCTTTTTGTCCTTCCAATGAGGTAGGTTGAGCTGAGGGACTACGTTTAGGACAGTGAATCCCAAACTTTGGTCCTCCAGACATTTTGGACTCTGGTTCCCAGAAGCCCCAGCCAGTTTAACCAACAGTCAGGAATTCCGAAGTCCAAAACATCTGGCGGGCCAAAGTTTGGGAATCACTGGTTTAGACTGGAAGGCACTTTTGGGTGTCAAGGCAGGCGTCCGTGGTACCCAGGTTCCACAGACCATTCACAGCTGTCTGAAATATTTCAAAGAGTTTGATGGTCTTCGTTGCAAAAAAAAGGAAAAAAAAGGGATGTCTATTGGACTGCAGAGAGCTTAGAATGAACCTTCTCCAGGGAAGAGAGCAAGGCAACTGTACCCACAGCTTCACAGGTAAATGGAGACGGGTGCTTGGGACTCTCCCCCAACGCACACTTTAACCACTATGCTATACTGGAAGTCACTAATTAATTGTTGTTCCTGGTTTGTGTTAGGATGTTTACTGTGCTCCTATTTCTTATATGCCATCTCAAGACTTTGGGGAGATGAGATAAAAAACCTCTGGAACCAGTAACAAAGAAGGGGTGGAGTTCCAACAACTTGAAATGTGAGATACACCTTGTGTCACTCTCAGCATCTGTTCTTAACAGGGTCCTTTCTGGCATTCCAAGGAAGAACAAGGAGGTGAATGAATGGCAAGATGCCAAGCAAACGTGGAATGCATGCAAAGTCCTTCTAAGCTTACCGTGCAACCATGTCTCAAAACGGAATGCCCATACGCTCACTTAGAAGAAGCCCCTCTTTCTCTCCTGTTGGCCTCCGGCACTTCTAGGAACCATGTTGGAGATCTGCAAATAACATCAAGAAAAGATGGAATTTGTGGAGGTGGTGCCATTATGGGTGATGAGTCCATGATATAAGAGTTCAGGAAGATTAGAGAGACAAACATGGGACATACTGAATTAACCTAAACTGGCAATTAGCCACTTGAGCAAAATTGTTTCCAAGCGAAAAGACAGAGTCTGTGTGATGTTCCCATTTTACCATCAAAGTTTAAAGACTCACTTTGCTTTTAAGGTTAGAAAGGAGACACATAGAGGGCAAGGCTTAGCTTCAGCAGTGCAGCATTCTTCAGGCAGAACACAATGCTATGGACACAATGCTAAAGTTGGAAAATGGCAGCCCTCAATTGGATTCTCTCATCTCTTCATGTAACATCTTCCAGACTTATCCAGCCCATGACACCCATACAGACACACATACAAAGGAACACATATGCAATGCATTTTCTTAACATTCCACATGACCAGCCATGTGGGCTAAGAATTCTGGGAGTCGCAGTCCAAAAAGGCACCCTTTCCAAGCTGTATTCCCTGGCCACCCAAAGTCCTGCTAGGTCTTCTCAACCCACTCTCCTCCCTTCGTTGTCACTCATCATAATGGCAGCAGAAGACGAGGAACCATTTCAGGGGCCAGAGACAAGACAGTCAAGCCAAGAAAGGTGTCAGCCATTTGCCAGACGAAGCCCCCAGTTGACCAGGCAAAGACTCAGGTTGGACAGGAAGCCTTTTATGTTGCTCCTCTTTCTGAGGAGAAGCAATAGCCAGCCTGGGCAGGTGGATGATGCTCCCACCTGCAGCCCATGCAGAAGAATTGTGTGATGAAATCTGGGTTCCCAGTTGTAGCTCCTGGCAAGAGTCCCATCAGAACTGATTCCTCCACAAAGCTGAGGTTCTCCATGGTGTCAATTCCAACTTATGGCAACCCTGCCCTAGGGATTTCTTGGCAAGCTGTAGTCACAGGAGGAAGTTTACTATAGCCTTCCTCTGAGGATGAGAGAGTGTGACTTGCCCAGGGTCACCCAATGGTGTTCCATGGCTAAATGGGGATCCAGATCTCTCAGAATCCAAGTCCGACATTCTGGCACTCAAACCACTATTCCACACTGGCTGGGTGCCTGACTGTGCCCAGTTCTAAATTCTGTCTCCTAAATTCTGTTTATACCAGGCATTTCAGTCTATTTCCTGGTACAAAGATTGCCCCCAAAAGATGAACAACCTTCTTTATAGCTCAGAAAATGCTTCCTAGTTCTTAGATACATTTCAGCCCTCCTGGGTTAAAAGAAAAGTGAGGGGAAGGAGAAAAGAAAGAAAGCCTCTCACTAAGGTTGCAGCATTAAGAAAAAAAATTTTTTTTGATGTTTTATGTCTGTAAAAAAGGAGACTGCTATCCCTTACTGGTCTGCAGTCTCCTGAAGTAATACACGATCTTTAAATTCTAAGCACTTCACTTTAAACAAGGACCAACTGCTCATCTGGCTGAAACGCACTAAGCTTTCTAAACCAATTTATGGACCATTTAAATTTACTGTGGAAGCCTTAGGCTGTATTGTTTTAAATCATGGCAATTTAAATCAGTGGTCCAAAACCTGATTTAAATCAACAAAGGGGGGAAAGGGGGGGCTTATTTAAATAATCTAAATAATTGATTTAAATCAATTTGTAACTCTCATTTCCAGAACAAGCATGCACACTAATTGGTTTGCTGCTAAAGAGAGACGAAAGGAATGTTCTTATTGTGAATTTCATGCACCTCCCTTCCACATCTCTGCCAGCAACAAGCAGGGCCAGAGAGAGATTCGCAGAACATAACAACACTGGTCTATGCAGCATATCATATGACGGATTATAGCGCCGACAGCAAGCACCTGCCACAAGGGGATCACCATTCAATGGCAGCGTCCTGGTTCAAGCAACATGTGTGAAACCTATGAATCTGATTCAAGAAGAAGGGTCAGATCTTTCGGAGCATACCATCTCAGACTGGTGGACAAACCGCGTCACCATGACCATCTTGCTGCCTTATTTACAGCCTGGATGCTGGCACCCAGACTTCCAGACACAGACGAGAATCTAAACCGCGTGACGTTAATGTTCGGAGACGTTTCTCCAAGCCCGCCACCCACACAACGTCCCTGCTGTCAGTGGCCAGAGATGGTGGTAAACGTAAGACACGGAGCTGACTGCCCGGCTGTACGCACCTGGCAACGCAAGAACCGCCTTTGCCCACGTCCGGGGCCAAGAGCGCAGGGCACGGGGAAGGGAAACACAGGCCATTTCCACAATACAATGTTACAGTGCTTTATTCCATTTTCAACATCCTATGGAATCCTGGGGTTTGCAGTTTAGGGAGGGGTATCTTTGGCCTCAAGAAACTACGGACCCCAGAATTCCACAGGATGTTGAAAGTGGAATAATAGCACTACAATAGTGTAGGGCGGAAACGGCAACATTTCCCAACAGACACATAGGATCTTGGTCTTTATTTTCTCTGTGAAAACTGTGTTCTTCACTCAAACAACACTTCAGTCAAGTGACACCTGACCCAGGTCTTTTCCGCACTACACTCTTATAGTGCGATGACTCCACTTTCAACATCCTATGGAATCTTGGGGTTTGCAGCCCGAAACTGCAAACCCCAGGATTCCATAGGATATTGAAAGTGGGATCATCGCGCTATAAGAGTGTAGTATGGAAAAGGCCCTAGACTTTTTGTGCTTTTCACAATCAGACACATACTGGATCCGTGTTTTCATGAAGCTCTCCACTACAAGACCCCTCACTGGGCCTCTAACTCAGACCCTGTCAGACATCCCGACTAGGGGGGAAAGGCACCGTTAGCTAGCTAGTTACTGCTGCTGAAGTTTAGCCTCACCCAACATGGGAGAGAAGGTTACCAAAACCCAGGCACCAGTGAGCAACAAGAGAACGAAGGCAAACAACACATGTTTTCTGGGTGGCAATTATACACTTCCTTTTCATTTTTCCTCTCAAAAAATGAAATAAATGTGTTTGTCAATTCATTTTTAGCCTGCATGAAAATGCAAATTGGATGCAGAGAGAGAAAGAGGGAGTAATAAGCCAGAAGTGCCTAATTATTTATGCAGGCATTTTAATCAAACAATGAAATATACAAAACAACATCCTGTGTCAATCAACAAAGCTGGATTCCTCCATCCCCATCGCCCCCGGAGCAAAACCCACCCCCACCTGATACACCTGGCTCCTCCAACACTTCCACCTCCCTGGGCTGGGGACACTTGTAACCCTCCCGAGCTATTTACACGCCATCTCTGCAATGCATATTTCTAATCCCTCTGAAAGCAGACATGGCTGTAATGCAGCACTTGGGAAGGAGGGAGAGGGGAGCCAAACCAAACACAGCCTTGGGAGGGCAATTATTTTTGGTGGAGGGGGCAGTGGCATCCGTCCACTTCTGTGTTGCTTCCAGCAAGAGACGGTGCAGAAGTATCTGGGAAGCAACTGTTTCCACTTAAATTTACTACATTTCAGTAGATAAGGGTAAAAGATGGTTGAGATTAGGTTTCAGGGAGTCGGCTCTCTCTTACACACCGAGCTTTGCCACGTATTTCTTCCTGTCTTACCTTGGGCTTTCTCCTCATCAAACACCGCTCCCCAATGGAACACACACATGGGACCAAACTGGCTAATGAGGAGTTGTCACCTTTACTTTATTTGGGCAAACCAGTGCATGTGCCTTCTGAAAGCAGACACCAGAAGCATCACTGCAGATGTTTGTGCTCCTCTGCGTGTGTGCAAGAGAGGGAGAGGGAGAAAATGAGAGAGAGAGACTCTGCAGGATTTCTATTCCAGCTTCAGCCTCAAAAGGACTGGTGCGAGGGGGGAGTCACTCCTCGCTGCAGACAAACACTCTATTAAAACACATTAAAAGCTGCAGCCTACTAATTTGCTTGTGCTTTTAAAGGCTTTTTTTTTTAAGGAAAAAAACATGAAAGACAAAACAAGAGAAAATTTCAACAACTGGCACAGAAACACTGCATAACAGTTGTTTGTCTAGCAGCAACAGAGGAAATGAGAGAAGGTGACAACTTAATGCACAGCGCTGGCCAAAGAGGAGACGGGGAAACCGAGCCAAGAGCCCCATTACGGACCAAAATCATCCACTTTCAGCTCAACAAGTCCAGGGTACCCAACACCTTGTATAGCCTGTGGCACACCAGAACACCATTCACACTGAACACGGCCAAATTCACCTGATTTTAGAAGCTAAGCAGGGACCTATCTGGTTAGTACTTGGATGGGAAACTGCCACGGAATGCTAAGAACCTCTGTGTGGCGGGGAGGGAATCCTGACTGAAACCTTAGAGAGCCACAGCTGCCAGACACAGCGGATAATATTACGCTGGATGGGCCAATGGTTTGAGTCAGTTATATGGCAAGTTGCCTGTTTTCCTAACCAGCAGCCATTTCTACCTGTTAAATTAATCTTTCTTCTGCAGGTCCTTGTATCTGCTATTTGCCAAACCTATTATATTTTTAAAGAGCCAAAGCGGCATACTGGTTTGGGTGTTTGAACTAAGATCCAGGGAGACCAGGGTTTGGATCCCTACTTAGCCTTAAAAAACCCCACTGAGTGACCCGGGGCAAGTCACACTCTCTCAGCCTCAGAGGAAGGCCACGGCAAATCTCCTCCGAAGGAAGCTTGCCAAGAAAATAGGAGCCAGCATGGTATAGTAGTTGGAGTGTTCAATGAAGACCCCAGGAGGCCTGGGTTCAAATACCACCAGCCACGGAAATCTGTTGGGGATCTTGGGCAAGTCACACTCTCCCAGCCTCAGAAGAAGTCAAAGATATACCCCCTCTGAAGAAACCCTGTTAAGAAAATCCTGTGATAGATTTGTCTTAGGGTCACCAAAAATCAGAAACAACTTGAAGATACACAATAGCACTATGTTTTCACAACCTTTCAGAATACAATCTTCTGGCCGATCTCCTTAAACAACAACAACAACAACAACTCATCATTACCATCACCATTTATACCCGGCTTTTTTCCTGGTAAGAACTCAAAGCGGCTTACAATAATTTTTAAAAAATAGTTAAAAATCACAAAATACAAAGATTAAAACACAAATTAAACCATCAAATAGGAATTAAACCAAAGTTAAAATACATAATTAAAATTCAAACTTTCATAAACTCTTCACCGTTAACACAGTGCCCAACACTTTTCATCAGATAGGCCACAATCCCATACTGAATGCCTGTTGGAATAAAAATGTCCTTCCTTGACTACAGAAGAAAGCAAGGAGGGTGGGTGCCAGACTGACCTCCCCAAGAAGGGAATCCTGGAGCCCGGGGGCAGCCACCGCAAAGGCCCTGCCCCTCCCGTGTCCCCACCAGATGCACCTGTGATCACCCAATAACCGATTCAAGGGATCTGCTCCAGCTGGGACCATCTATTCCAGCTTTAGGGCCAGAATCTTACTCACAGACAACACAGCTGTCCAGCTAATGAAAGGACAAGTTCCCTCTAGAGCAGTGGTTCTCAACCTGTGGGTCCCCAGATGTTTGTGGACTTCAGCTCCCAGAAGCCCCAGCCACTATGGTCAATGCTCAGGGCTTCTGGGAGCTGAAGTCCAAAAACATCTGGGGACCCACAGGTTGAGAACCACTGCTCTGAGAGTTAGTAGAACCATTCTGGAGTAGTTCTCATTCCAAACCTTCTCCAAAGGCACTGCTGTGGTCCAGCCTAGAAAGACAATCCAGTCAACATGAGAAAGACGTGACTGCGCTTGACTTTCCCCCTTCTGTTGCCCAGCACCTCCTGAATGTCAGAATGTTAGCATCTCAGAAAATGCTGGAGGGCTGCACCTCCCACTACACCCACCTCTAAGTAAGAAAATAAATATTGTTCTCCAATGCTTCCAAACACCCCCTGGGTGACATAGGAAATATGTTTTTTGGGGGGTCTGTTACTTCAGGAATCTTAAGAGTCGAGCCTCAGAGAACTCTCTCCTGTTTTAGTACCCTGTAAAACAAAAGGTAGGACTTTGCCCTCTCCTGCCTTCTTCTATCTTTTTCCTCCTTGTCTCTTATCAGCAGTGCCTCACACAGGCCTCTCCTATCTTCTTAACCTTCTAAAAATTATTTCTGTGGCTGCCTTCTCCCTTTTTTGCTTCTACTAGAATGCCATTTGGGATTTCAAACTGACACTCAGCAATGCAACGTGGACAGCAACCAAATGCATTCTGGCCATTTCTGCACTAGCCTGTTACAGTGCTATTATTCTACTTCCAACATCCTATGGAATCCTGGGGCCTCAAAAGCCCCCCCCTAAACTGCAAACCCCAGGATTCCATAGGATGTTGGAAGTGGAATAATAGCACTATAACAGTCTAGTGTGGATATGGTTCTGTCAAATGTGGGGGCATCTAACACAAAATCCTGAGTAGTCATGGCTGCCACAGACAAAACATGCAAATATTCTGTATTATTGTAGATAAAGATGCTCTTCTGGATTAAAGCAAATCTCACGCTTGTGTAGGTACAGGGAGAGGGGGCTTAGGTGCCAACCTAAAATACGGTTTGAAAGAGGAAGACTCCATGCACACGCCAGGTAGATTTCCCTCATTAACAGCATGGCTTCTTTTCTTTGCAATTTAAAGATACTTAAAACAAGTAGGTTAATGAAGCAACAGTATGCTAACTGTGGAGTGCTGATTAATAAAAACCTCAGGAACACAGTGAGATACAAAGACTGCTCAACACACAACATGATTTGGCAAAGGCACAGAGCTCTAACTGAACTTGCAATGCAATTTAAACAAAAAAAAAACCTATAAGAAATATAATTTTTTGCAGAAACTCAAGGAACAGCCAGACTGATCGATAAAAATTATGTAAAAATGCAGGTGACATTTTTAACACACTAGAGTGGTCAAAACTTGTGGGACGGTGGAGCCAAGCATGGTAGGCTGGACGGAGCCAGAGTTTTTCTTGGCATCGTTACCATTTGAGATCCCCTCTCAGGTTTGTCTGTTCCCTCTGAGTTCACCTGGAATACTCACAGTAGTGAGAGGAGGAGGTGAACGGGACACAGACCTTTCCAGTGAGCTATATGTGTTGTAATCAAAATTATTTTGCAGGGGTTTAGTTTTAAATGGAGAGCCAGCATAGTTGTTTCCAATTTATGGCAATCCTATCAAGGTGTTTTCTGGGGATGAGGGTGTGCGACACACCCACAGTCACCCAAGGAAATCAAACACAGGTCTCCAGGGTCACAGTCGAACCCTCAAACCACTACACCACTCTGGCTCTCGTCATACGTCTTACAGGACAGTTAAATTAAAAGATCTCAGCATGTACAGGTGACGAAAAGAGAAAGAGATTCACAAATCAAATTCTTTGCAATCATTACAGGGTACTGTGACCACCACGGGATGACAGAGTCTTTACTGTGCCACTGGGGACAAAGTCTGTCCTTGGTCATTGCTGTTTGCTGAAGTCAATCTGACTTGCCCTGTCATCTTAGGAGGCTGCAAGTAAACAAATTTAAGCAGAAAATGCCACTGAAGCAGCCACATCTGCTTGTGGCTAAGTATTTGGAAGGGGATTGGAACAGTATATCCTGGAAAAAGGTTTGGCTGGTTGGAGCACTGAACAAGTCTTCCACGCTGCATCACATGTCCCACTTAGGCCATTTCTGCACTAGACTGTTATAGCGCTAGGATTCCACTTGCAACATCCTATGGAATCCTGGGGTTTGCAGTTTCGGGAGGCTGGCCCCTTCCTAAACTGCAAACCTCAGGATTCCATAGGATGTTGCAAGTGGAATCATAGTGCTATAACAGTCTAGTGCAGAAATGGCCTTACTCATCAATATTGCTGAATGCGCTTTTCTTATTCCAATTTTCACACTGCGTTGTTCAGAGAAAAAGCCTTTTGAAGTTTTGATCTTCTGGCCCAGCAGAAAGGAAAAGATGGGGGCCTTGACACACACAAAGGAATACGGCAGACTTTTTAAAGTTTGCCCCTATTAGCATATGCCAGCTAACCCTTGCACCCACAAAACAGAGCATCTTGCTTCAGCAGTTTGGAGAAGCTGGAGAGAAAAACCCCGCTAATTAAATTTTTAAAGATGGGGAAAATAAAGGGGGAGGGGGAAGTAGCAACATAAAGTATTTTGCAAGAAGCCTGGCCTTACCTTTTTTTTAAAAAAAAAATGAGAGAACTCTAAACAGAAATGAGAGATCAAAACAATATCAGCTCCAAATAAATTAGCCCATTTAATACACTGAGCAACAGAGGGCAAACGGGGACAATGCTTTTAACAAAGCATGTAGCCCTGCAACATTTGAGCTGGGTTTCTCAAAAAGCACATAACAAAGAATGCAGCTGGGAAGAAAGAGAGAGACAGAGGGAGAGAGAAATTCTGATCGTGACAACAGTGGTTTGCTTCTTCGTGGCTGGTTCGTGTTGAATCTAATGGAACGTGCTCTTCCAGAAGCGACTTGACATGAAGGTCTCCAACCCCACCATCTACTTTCAGGGCAGTTTCTGGCATCTCACGGGCTCCTTACGCACACCTACCAGGCTCCTGCCACCTTAAACTGTGCAACCTCACAAGTTACAGAAAGCATTCCGCAGCCAAGGAGAAGCTAATATATTTAACCATGTTCCACGGCGCTCACAGATGGATACCGTGAACTGGATGCACACAAGAGTAACAAGGCCAAACGTGACAGGCTCACATTTTGCACCAATTAAGGAACTGGGAGGGAGACAAGGAGTGTGTGCGACTACGCTGACTGATAGGGCATGCAATCATTACCTCTTCAGCAGCATAAAAATCAAATTCAAAATGTTATCTTCTGCCCTAAGCAAAATATCTCATATCTGGGAAAGAAAAAGAATCTGAAAACCTACCAAGGAATGGCATTAGGTTTCATGCCCAAGGTGGCACCAAAGGGAGGGTGAACACTATTAATATTAATATTTTATTAATTTATATCCTGCCTTTTTTCCCAATAACAGGCCTCTGGGGGCTTACAAATTATTAAAATCAGTATAGATTAAAGCCACACAAAAACATCTCTCTCTTTCAAATCTCTTTCTCTCCCCTCAGTTATTCCAGTTTGAGAAGAAATAAAACCAGAATCCCAAATTTGGGCAGCTCATGGTAGGGGCTCTGGTTCGTTTAATCAGTCCAGGTTGCAGGACATTCCAGTTAGGAGGAACTGGGAAGGGTGCCCCAGTATGCACGCTGGATCCCAAAAAGCCAGGGCTCTAGGGAATTGTGGTTTAGTGTGACATTCAAACAGGACAACTGGCTTGTTTCACAAGCCTCAGTCACCTGAATGAAGGTAGAGGGAGAGAAAGAGCAAAAACGGGACTGCAATTCCCAGAGGAAGTGGGCATATCCTGGCATCCAGCCTGAAAAGCACAAAAGTCTTGCTGCCACTTGAAGTAAGCTCCCCATTCCTAGCCCAAGCATCCTCCCCTGGGGCCAAGGGAAAGCAAGGCTTGCAGTGGTGGCACATGGATCAGAGCGCACAGCACCGTAACTACAGCACGGGACTCCTTCTCCAACTCCTTGGCCAAATGACAGCTTCATTGCCCAAATGGCAGCGTTATTATTTTTTGCCACGCTTTATTCACATTTGCCAGTCAAATAGTTTGTTACCGATTTGGTAAATCAGGTCTCAAATAAATTTACTCATTGTTAAACCAGACCTGTTTGGTTTATGCAAGGTTTGTGACGTGTGCACTTTGAACCTTGCCCAGAAACTGAAGATGAAGGCCATTTCCAGACTAGGCTGTTATAGTGCTATTATTCCACTTTCAACATCCTATGCAATCCTGCAGTCTGCAAAGCCCAGGATTCCATAGGGTGTTGAAAGTGGGATAATAGCACCATAACAGTCCAGCGCAGAAATGGCCAAGGAAAACACACTCTCTGCAATGGGTGGGAATTGTATGGCTCTCTGGATGTTATTGGCCTGCCAACCCCATCAGCCCCAGTGAGCACAGCCAAAGGCAAAGACTGCTGGTGGGTGCAGTTAAGGAACAGCTGGGAGGTTGCGCCATTCCCCCTCCTGCTCCGCTGCTCCTGGAGATAAAAGCATGCTGTCTTCCCGAATCGCTTCAGAGATCTGTCTACCGTATAGGAACCAGACCCAAATTCTCAGGTCAGTCCTAAACTGTCATTATGTCTTCTAGCACTTTGGGGAGTAAAAATAGTCTGCGGCAATAGTTTTCCGGCTGCCAGGCGGCTTTCCTGTGGAAGTGGAAGCAGTTGCCAGGGGAACCACCAGGTCCCCTCAGGTCATGTTATCACAACCAGCACAAAGCAAGCAGCCTTGGGGAGCAGAAATCACAGATGCTGCGGCGCCGGCATAAACCTCGGGAGTAGCCGGATCTGAGCATTAGCCGCCTGAGCAAGGATGCCTTTGAAGGCTGTGGAGAAGCGCCTTTAGACGGCAAGACCTAAGCGAGGGCGAGCTGATGCCACTCAGTTAGAATTAAGAAGCAGAGCCTTTTCTCTCCGGTGCATTACTTCAAAGTATAGGTAAAGAGCTGGGCATTTGAAGAGGAAAGGAGAAACTCCTTGTATGGAAGCAGCCAGCAGCAGACAAATACAGCTAGAGGAAGAATTATTCTCCCTGAACATACTGTGTTGTTGTTGTTGTTGTTGTTTTCATAAAAATATAAAAGCAGTCTTGCAGCACCTTTGAGACTAACCAAGAAAAAGAAATTTCTAGCAAGAACTTTCATGCCAGCATGGTGTATTAGTTTGAAAATGTCAGGCTAGGACTCTGGGAGAACACAATTCGAATTCATGCTGAGCCACAGGAACCCACTGAGGGACCCTGGGCAAGTCTCACTCTCTCAGCCTCAATGCAAAACCTCCTCTGAATAAATCTTGCTGAGAAAATCCCATGACAGGTGCAGTTTAGGATCGCTGTAGGTCAGAAACAATCTGAAGATATATAAAAGCATTCATGGATTCCGGCCCACTTCATTAGAAGCAGATCTCATCAAGTGGCCTAGAATTAGGAAAGGTTATGCTAGAAATTTGTTTTTCTCAGTGAGTCACAAAGTTGCTACAGGATTCCCTTGTACCTTTTTATGCTGAAACAAACTGACATGGTTATGTCTTTGTTTTCTACACGATCTCTCTCTCTCTCTCTCTGTGTGTGTGTTTTGCATAAACGTTGACGCGGTTTCAAATTTCTAGCCTTGCAGTGAGTAAGATGTTGAAAACCATTCACACTGAGAACTCTACTATTCTTAGCCCCTCAGTCCCTTTATCTGCTCTCCATCCTTGGATGGCTGAACTCTGCTTCTAAATGCTAAATGTTTCCAGCTGCTGTGGTGCTGGAAATTTGGGCACTGAAGGGAAATTCCATTGCGGGGAGAATTCTTATGCCTTCATCCTTTTCCCCTACTGCTTCCGTCAGCAGTCCCACACAGAGCAGGCAACAGTAATCCTAACAGGATGTAACTAAGCTATGTGTCACCGTGGCCAAATCAGGTATCTCTAAGAACAGGGACAACTGGCACACTTGTTCTAAATGTACAAATGCTCTCCTGCCCGCTGCTGAAGCTTTGGCATCCAGGCTGAAGGCTAAACCCAGGATGCCACCCCATCTCAGGGGAGCATAACCTCCTGCAGCCCCCCGCTGCAGCCCTATTCCCTGACCCACCTTCCGACTGACCTGGAGCACCTCTGTCTTGTCCGGATGAAGCCTCAAGTTGTTCACACTCACCAAGTGTGGGGGGCCACACCACCATTTAAGTTACTGTGATCAGCTGCTTTTGCTGATGCCGGAGCTGTTGTGTTTCGCAAGGCTGCTGGTGGACCTCGATTTGGGTAAAAGTGAAGAAGTCAGGGACAACAGCTACTAAGGAAGAGGAAAGAAGTCCTACCCCCTCTCCTACCCAACAATTTGGGAGGGTTCCAGAGGGTTAAGAGCTCTCCATTTAAGGTGAACACGAAAGGTAAGGCTGCAAACCTATCTCGGTTGGTTCTTCGTGTACGATGGTGCTGCCCGTACAGTTATGAATGTACATTGAGTAACAAGCTCTGCCCACACTCATACGTTTCATACAGGCGCTTGCTTTTTGAAGAAAGTGGTACATGAATGTTTATTTGTCTGCATGTCTCTCCTTCCCCTTGCACCAAGACAGAATTAAAAACACATAGTTGCCAACCTGCTCCAGGGAGTATTTTCCGCTAATATAAAAATGATGCACCTCTCTTTATTTTATTTATTTACCTTAAAAGAAAGTCTACTAATATTTTTGCATCCCATCTTTAGTATTCTGAAAGGGTTTCTGGTCACAGAAGAGAAGGATTTGGGGTTTGCTTTTTTGATAGCTCAACTAGGGCTGAAAATTTAACCTTTAACTTCTCCGGCTCTCTCCATCTGCAGAACAGTGATAATAATAGCTTCCAGTCTCTGAGGGTTTTGTTGGGAGGCTAAATTCATTCACATCTGTAAAGCAATTTGAAATTCACGGTGAAAGCTGCTATGTAAGTGCTAAACACTATTAGTTCTCTCTTCTTCCACTCAAAAATCTGTAATATCTGCAAGCTCAGAGCATCTCTGATGTTTTTCTGACTGTGTCTTAACAGACATAAACAAAACAAAACAAAACAAAACAAAAAAGATGCAGCTGAGTTCATTGATTTTCATTGCTCAGTGTGAGAGGAAAATGAAGAGAGAATGCACCGTGTACCAAAAGGCAAAGCTGAAAATTATGAAAACCGCCTGCATCTGGGAGTTTGTTTGTTTGCTTGAGAAGAAACGCAACTTGTTAGGGGTCTATAAAAACAAGATGACCTCCTGCACAAGAGAAAGAAAGTGTACCAGAACAACACTTAAGGCGAGACTTCAAGAGGGCAGATGCTGTAGATTAAACATTTTCTACCTGGGCACAAATGAGTTGAGAATAAATGGATTTTTTTCTTAAATAATCTGGAATCATTAACAACGACCATCAAACATCTTTTTTTAACCTTTTGTAAAAAAAAAAATCTGTTTTGAGATCTTACTTGAGGAAGTTATAATTTTATTATATTTTTAATGTTTTTAATTGTTCTCAATGTTTTGATGCTTTTAACTTATTTTTGGAAGCCGCCTTGGGTCTCATTCCAGGCGGAGGGTGGTATTTAAATATAATAAATAAGTAAGTAAGTAAGTAAGTAAGTAAGTAAGTTGTTCTGTTACAAAAGAAAGATCACATGTGTGAAAGCACAGCTCACCCTAATGCTGGCCAGAATCCTAAGGGGGATATAAACTGGCATAACCTGGCCTATTTATTACCCCCTTCTGTAAACTCCTCCTCTTCCTCTTCCTCCTCTTCCACCCCCACGACAAGGGCAGCAGGACCCCCAGTGGAGGGGGGCATTCCCAGGGCCATTGGGTGCTTAGGGTGGGGTGCCAGGCTGCAGTTTGGCACCCAGAGAATGAGGCCAAAGCCATCCCATTTCCACTTTCTTTTTTCATATTTATTATTTATTAAGTTTAGTAGGAGATACGACTACAGAAAGAAAGAAAAAGAACTAGAGAAAAAGAAACAAACACTGCATAAGCAACATGCACGTATAACTAGAACGAAGACAGAACTAAGTTGAATGGAACTAAACCGAGACTGGAACGTAATGACACCAATCCATTCGCGGAAGTCTCGTCTGTTACACTAAACACATCCAGCTACACGAACTCACACACAAAAGAGAACCGCCTCACTGAAATGTAATGCAAGACAAGAGTTCTGAGACACCACAGACTGCCAAAAAGACAAATCCATCAGTCCAAGAGCAAATCAAACCTGAAGAGAAGCCCAAATGACCACACGGAAACTGACATACTTTGGGCACATCATGAGATGCCATGACTCATTAGAAAAGACCACTATTTTACCAATAATGGTTGGTAAAGTGGGTGGCAGCTGGAAAAGAGGAGGGCTGCACCACAGATGGATAGACTTAACCGAGGAGCCCACGTCTGACCTGGGTTTGCAAGACCTGAGGCAGGGAAGGGAATGACTGGGGGTCTTGGAGCTGCCATAAGTTTAAGTCAACTGGACGGCAAGGAAAAACAACCGTCATCACCCCATTACCACACCCCCAACTTACATTTCATTCCAAACCCAACTTGAAGCAATTAACGGCAAGAAAGAGAGAAGGAATCACATTCTCAATCTCCACAGGGAATGCCAACAAGAACAAATCCTGCCGATGATTCCGGCTTGTTTAAGGAAAGAATGGACTCAGCCATGGTAAGCAAACCACAGAGTGTCCCTGGCATGTTTTTGTGGACAGGAGAAGCCAGGCAGGATTAATCAAGCGGCACACATTAGTAGGGATGGGTAATAAATTCATTTGGTTTGCACTTTGGTACAAACTTCCCAAAGACACACTTGCTAAACTTGAAGATGGACTAGAATGCAGTTTGCCACAGAAATCCAAACTCTCCAAAGTTTACAATGAAGTTCACCCACACAAATTGTTCACATAAATGTCCAAAACCAGGCAAGAAATAAAGAGAACGGTGTGTTGTTGTTACTGCTGCTGTTGTTGTTTTCTAGGATGTCTCAAATCTCTGCCAAGCATTCTGTAGGCCGCATATTTCTCCCTTAGTTTTTGACAGATACAGGAAGATGTCTTGGAGCACACCCACACTACACAATTATAGAAGTTTGACACCACTCTGGTATGGCTCCATTCTACAAAGCACTAGAATTTGTAGTTTGCTGAGGTGCTTTCTCTGCTGGAGAGCTCTAGTTCTGTAGCTCTGAAGGCGAGCCCACTAGAGCTCTCTAGAAAGAATTTGATGCATGACACTGATTTACAAGCCCCAGAATCCTGGAACCATGGTGTTTAAAGTGGAGTCACACTGCTATAACTCTGTGTTGTAGCAATACTCTGAGTCAAACCACTGGCTCATCTAGTGTCAGCAGCTCTCTATCTAGGATGTCCAGGATTTCACAAAGCAACGCCGTAAACGGAGCCGCACGCCAAGCAGATGCTCAGCCAGTGAGCTACGGCTGGCCAGGTCTCTCTTATCAATACCGCAGAGCTCACAATACTGACTTCTCCTGCAGGATTATTGTAGGGATTACTGTAATCTACGTCAAGCTCTCCTAGCAGCCCTTGAACCAGCTGAGGAGAACTGTGCATGGGAGTAAACGCATACTGACTACACTTGCTAAATTGTGACGAATACTCCGTATTTCACAAACTGGCTGGATGAATCTTAAATATATCCATGAAGAGGAGTCACCACATGAGGAATGCTAACTGCCCATGATTGGATGTGGAACAGGAAATATACAAACTGTAAATATGACGGGTGAGACCCTGTTGGTGCCCTGTGCCAGTGTAGCTGGGGATGGCAAGAGGAAACGGGCAGCGGAAGCAGCATCCGTGAAGGCACGCAGGTTCTGGAGAAGCACGCTGCTCGGAGCGGGCAGATTTTGTCCTCGTTTCCCTGCCACCATGGCCCAACCCTGGCAAAAAAAGGCCAATGCCAGTGCAGCCCTTCAACAGAGTACCTGCCTTGTAGTCCACTGATTAAGCTCACCTGGATACAGACAGACAGGCATGGACAGACACATGGACAGGAATTGTTTAATGAAATCATTTCGAACATACGCACACAAACACGCACACGCACAGAGACTAAATGGATGTGTTCATGTGTTCTGTATGTTGGTTGGAGTGTTAGGATTGTCCTTTGGACAATCTAAAATAGTATTCCTAAGCAAATTATTGTAATAATTGGCAGGATAAACATAGCTTATTAAGCAGACAGTCCTTCTATACTATGGTCTCTGCTGTTCTATTCCCTCACTGCATTAGGGGTGTGTGTGCGCGCATGCGCGACAAAGGGAGTCAGAGAAAGAAAAATCAAAAATGGTGATGTTAATCTGATGTTGGTAAAGGCAATTAACGCATTAATGTTTAATCATTAAGAGAAAAAAACATTAATGTTAGGTTTAAAAAATTGCGTAAAATTGTTCAAAACAGCCTCAAATAACTAAAAGGCTGCAAAATTACCCCCTTCCATGCAGCAAATGAAGCAAATGCAAAAAAGTTAATTGTTACTCAGAAATTCCACACTGGCTGTGTTTACCAATTAAAATAACCGATCTTAACAAATTAGGGAGAACACACTGATTCTTAACTGATTATTTCCAACCTTTGTTGGACTTCTTTGTATGTACAGACACACTCTTGCATGCTTGCCCAAAGTTTTCCGTGAGTGAATGTTCTTCTAAGGTGCAACTGTTAAGTTTCATAGAACAGGTGCAAGAGCAGAACAACAGAACGCACAATATCACACTCCCATAAAGCGCTTTTGATTGCATTCAATTTGCGTACATCTGATGAAACGGGCTGCAGTTCACAAAAGCAGATGCCAAAAACAAAAACAAAAACAAAAAAGCCTATTTGTTTTTAAGCTATGACAAGGTGCTTTGTTGTTTTTTGCTGGCCACGACTATAGCAGGAAAGATTGCCGTCTTCATCACAGGGTTCAGGAGGTGATTGGCTTTATTCCTGTTGGAATTTTGTGGCTCTACATCATGCTATTCCAACCCAGACAAATGACAGAAATCACATTTTAATGTCCTTTCTAAGTACATGCTTTCTTCCCTCCCTCCATCTATTTTCTGACCCCCGAGGAACTTGTTTAAGAGAAAGCCATTTAGTCCCTCGACAGAGCTTGCTAAGAGAGCACATTTAAATCAAATTCCAGCTTGATTTCAGCACTTATTTCTTCCAAGGCAGCCCAGTTTTCAACAGTGACATTCTGATTTCCTACCTCGGCCTTTGCATTTGCAGCCAGAGAACGATAGCCATTTGTTCTTTAAAAAAATGCAATAAGGTAGGCTTTATTTTCTGTAGAAAGCATACTGTGTCCACACATACGCATGCGCGCTCTCTTACATACATAGAGCTTCAGTTTGCTTCTGACCAATGGGGCGGAGGACGCATCATAATGAACCATTTGACCACTGGAAAACCGCCAGGATTTGCTAGGAAGCTGGCGACCAGCAGCACTTTTCCAAATTATTCACAAAAGGCTTGCTTCAGTTTGCTTTTCCACCATACAATGCTTTTGACGTCAGCACTTGCTGGCTAAACATCCACCAGGAACATCTAAGTACCTGGTGTGTTTTCGGCTGCATTATGTGTCTGGAAGGACTTAAACAGGAGAGTGTGGATTCAAATGACTTGAGAGAAAAAAATCTGCTTCATTTTAAGAAAGGAAAATGTGCATGCTTCCCCAGGTTCACGTGCATTCTATTTCTTTTGCGGTCAGCCCGTCCACTCTTCAATGGCTTTCTCGTGCTTGCTCCATTTACCTGATAAGGTCCAGTTTCTTACATTACCCCGGTTTGCCCCTCCTTTCACATCGAACATGGGACCACCAAACCAGGGCCTTTTCTGCACTAGACTGTTATAATGCTATTATTCCACTTTCAACATCCTTCGGAATCCTGGGGTTTGCAGTTTAGCGAGGGGCCTCAAAGTCCTCTGATTCCTCCTTTCCTCAAAGACCCCTCCCTAACCTGCAAACCTCAGGATTTCGTGGGATGCTGAAAGTGGATAACAGTCAAGTGTGGAAATGGCCCTGGTTGCCACATCCACAGTCATTCCTGGCTTTCTCATGAGATGGCACATTTACGAATACTTAATTATTGGGATACTATTTCATGTTGCTATTTTAGTGTTGTTATAGGTTCTGGCCACGCAGTCGTGTCCTGCACACTCAGGTCCTCTGGGGGCCATTTCCCAAAAGCAGCCAGGGCTAGACTGGCAACGGCCAGACAGGGGACCTTTTCGTCGGCCGCCCCTAGACTGTGGAATGACCTGCCAGAAGAGGTTCGACAGCCAAACATACGGCCTGAATTCCAAAAAATATCTCCACTGGCAGGCCTACCCAGTCAATCTGAAACTATGAATTCTAAACTGGTATTCTCTATGGCTGTGTTTTAATCTAGTTTTATATGTTAAACGATTTTATGTGCTTTCAGTTATATATTGTACTTTAATCTCTGTTGTACCTTGCCTTGAGCCTTGGGAAGAGGCAGGTAAAAAATAAAAAAAGATATCATTATTATTACCACTGTATAAAATCATATTTTAAAAACAAATAACTGGTTGCTTTTGTCCTTTGCCTTTAACAATTTCTACTGTAATTTCTGGTTTTGTGTTACACAGCCACCAGACAATTGGCTGAAAAATGCCATAGAAATCCTATAATAAATTAATTAGATGTATGCTGAATTAATGGAACGTGTCCTTACTTGGGAAGCATCAAAAAAAGCGAGTCAACCAGATAATGGGGCATCTATGTCTATGGAAGTCAACCATTTGCTGCAGGGGCCCTCCTTCTGTGCATCATAACACAGGAGCCAGCCAACATGATGTAGGGGTTTGAGCTCTGGACTACAACTCTGGAGGCCAGGGTTCGAATCCCTGCTCAGCCATGGAAACCCACTGGGTGAGCTCAGGCAAGTCACACTCTCTCAGCCTCAGAGGAAGGCAAAGGCCAACTCCCTCTGAACAGATCTTGCAAAGAAAACCCCCTGAGAGACTTGCCATAAGTTTGAAAGAACCTGAAGGCACACAACAATAACAACGGCAACACGGGAACACTGAAACGGCCCCAGAGAACGGACAAGGCCAATATCAGCAGAGGTATTACTGCCCGGCCACCTCCGGCAACGCCCAAACCTTCCATTTCCCTTCTGCATAATGCAATCCCTTCTGTAGCGCACATGACTGTGTATCTCTGGGTACAGACAAATACCAACAGCAATGTGCTTTCTGCTCTTTTCCTTACACATAAAGGCAATCTCAGTCTATTGGGGAGAAATATCATGCTACTTATATAGGATTAGGCCTAGCAAGAATAGGCAGCTAAAGGAAACATCTGGCTTTACTTTCATTACCTGAATAAAACCTGAGATCTAAGCCACAGACAGCCACTTACTATTTGACGGTAGTCAAATATCGTCAAGCATTTGATTCCACCAAGAACGTCGCTGGTGCAGGGGATCAGAGCACCTTTACAAATTCCTTTAAAAATCACCACCAATTGCTTTCTCGAAAGAAAATACATTTGGCCCTCCACGTTTGCACATTTCACTTTCACAGACTTGATTATTTGTGAGTCTTTCCAATGCCTGCCTCCCCCACCTCAAGTGCTTCTTTTCTGGGGGAACCTTCCCTCTCGGCGGCTCCAATCAAGCCACGTAGCCTGTTAAAAGCTCACCTCTGGTGGTCTTCGTCCCCCACCACGCACTGCTTGGCCAGCTAAGGACAACTCACAGCCTGATTTCTCAGCACCACAAACCCTCTGCTGATGCCCCCGCAACACCCAAGGAAGGAGACGGGCAAGAAAGAGGCACCTTAGGGCCACCGTGCCCCCCCTTCTCTCTCTTTTCCCTGGCCTGGTTTGGACCCTCAATGACCATTCCCCCCTTCCCCGTCGTGCCTCAGCTCCCTTCCTACAGACACACACAAACACACACCTTTTCATATTTGCAATTTTCCCACTTTTGCAATCGTCCTGCACCCCTAACCCTAGAGAATGTGGAAGGGTTAAATGTGAATTGCAATTAGGTTGCCTTGTTCTTGTTTTTATTCCATTCTTCTGACGGAACGGTTACCATAAACTTACTTAATAATCCAAGATGAAAGCAGTAACAGTTAACTGAACAGGTGTTTTGTAATTTTAATTTTGTGTTTTGGTAAACTTGAAATGAAAACTACTGACGATTAAAGTAACTTTGTTGGAACTATTTAAAAGATAACAAGCATCTGGCACAATCTGACCAGTCCACTGAGCAAATCTTTTCTGACTGGTCAAATACGCAGCCCATCTCTATTTGGAAGTCACCGTGCACCCACTGGATTGTATTAAGAATCAATGCAGACATTAGTTGCAATCCATTAAGCATTTACACTAAAATTTAACAGTGAATGAACAAAGGTCCAATACTGTGATTTAAAACAAATCAACGTTTTAGATCATGGGATGCTCAACATGAACAGCCTCACCCGAAAATAAAAAGTTAATTAATCATTCATTCATATGCATTTAAATTACACATAATTTTAACAAATATGTCAAAAGTGCAGTTGCTACACGTGTTGTGTTTATTCTACCATTTCTACAATGCTCTTAGTCGAAACAAACTGATCACCGAGGAGAGAGTGACTCGGAATTTGAAAGGACATCAAAGGAATCCTGTAGGACCTTTGAGACTAATTGTGGATTATTTTTAATATACATTCAAATAAGAGATTGTGGAAGCAGCTGCTGTTCACGTTGCCTGCTGTAGGCGGGCCCACGGGGCTACGGTAGGATTGGCTAAAGGAGGATCCCAGACATTTTCTTAGCACTGATAAAGATATTATTATGGTTATATTTTGATTGTTTTAAAACTTTAATCATTTGGTACCCCTTAGATTATTTTATCTCCCCCTCTACAGCTTCCTTAGGTTTCTTATCTTGGCAGTTTTATGGACGGAGGAGACTAGTTTTGCACAGAAGCTAGTATTCACTTTGAAAACAAGTCCTTCTAGATAGTACTGCTCTTATGGGAAAATGGTAGACTTCCTTCTTTTTTCTTATAGAAAGACCACGTAATACCAAAGTACATACAGACCTGATCTATTGCCCCAGATAGGAAAAACACACATATCTGCAAACCACAGCTCCTCTCTGTGAAATACAGGGATAAGAAATAGGAAAGTACTGGGTCCCTGCTAGAATAATTTTAAATGGGAAAACTGATCATTTTACCACATATCCAGCTTTAACATCTGATGGAGAATGCATGCATTTTACTTATTCGGATGTCCATGCATTGAGCCTCAGTCATCAGGTCAAACATAGCGCTGGGATACAGAAACAGTGGAGTGAAAAATGAGAAGGAAGCCAAGCCGTACGAGGACAGATTTTGCAAAATGTTATGGGAAGAACAGGGAAAGGCCACAGTCAATTAGTGTTTCCATCAAGTACTTCTAAATATAGTTTGGAAAGCTGGAGGTAACCAGCACACTACCAATTTTTATTTTGAATTTTGCTTAAGTACGCTGTAAGATTTTTTTCAGCGCATTCCAAATGATACGCAAGCAGGCTGATCACTAATTCTTCAGAACATAAACTACACAAATTAAGCTTTCCATCAGCTTCACTGCTCCCTGCACACCCAAGCCTGAGTTTGATCTCTGGGTCTCTACTGTATCATCCAATTGCCATCTGAATAGCCACCTAAAACTCAGCAAAACATGATCTACAAAATGTGGTATGGACCGACTACAGAATACTTTTGTAGATACAAAGTAATATCTTTTATGAGGACAATTGTAAGCATTTTTGAGTCACTTGCTGAGAGAAAGGGCAGGGTGTGCATAAAATAAATATATAATTTTAGCTGGGCTGGTACAGAAAAAAAAATTGGGCTACCCTGGGAAGAACTATTCTAAGTAAAAATGACAGCAAAGACAATTTTAGGAGGGATGTGGTGGTTGGAAGCACCTTCCCCGGCATCGACCCAAAGTAACTCAGTTCCCTCCATCTACCCCCCATACCTGGGCTGTCACCAAACACACAGTCTGGTGGCCAAGCAGTTGTCTTTTCCCCCCCAAAAAACCCCATAATGAGCTTCCAAGTTATCCCTTCTGTTGTGAATCCAACCCCATGCCTTATTGCATCTAAACATCAACACGTGGCTTCCATGGCACTGGAGTGGAACAGATCTGCGCTGGGCTTTTGTCAGAACTTTAAAGAAACTCTTCAAGGAGCTAAGGCCACTTTGGGGATAGGTTTCAGTCCTGTGAACAGCTATTTTCAATTCAGACTAAAACCCAGAGCGTGATCCACTGTGCCTCAGTGACATGGCAGCCACCAGCTGCCACTACTTCTAAGTTGAAACAAATCCACGTTTCCCTGCTGAGACCTCTTCCCTGTTCTTCTCTGTCAAATTTGGACTGCAATGGTTCTTGAAACAAGAGGGCACAACCTCTTGCTCTGACAAGCGTTACACTAGCGGGAAGACAGCCAAGTTCGGAGGGTTTGGGGACCACGTCCCACCACCCTCTGCCTGCCCGTAGCCCCTTCTAAGAAACCAAAAGACCCAGCAGGTCACCTTCTGATTTTTTTTTTAACCCGAGGACTCTTTACTTGGCCTAAAACAAGGTGCAGAGGGATGCAGCTTGTTTCGAAGAAGCACCACACCCTCTGGAAGATTCTAGGCTGATGGGGTGTCTTGCACAGGCCGCATACAGCGATCGTGTTGCCGCCCCTGCAAGAGACCGACAGGCGGAGAGACTGCACCGGGTCCCGTAAAAGGGAATGCCACAATTTCACCAGGGGAGGGGGTCCAAGGCAGCAGCGCTGTCCACCTGCAACTGGGAACACGTGGCAGGGCGGGACGCTTACGCAGACAGGCCAGAAGCGCTACCGCCGCGGCAGCCGAAGGGAGCTGTTTCGACAGACTGACGGGGAAGCATGTTCCACGCATAAGGGAGCACGATGCTCCAAGGCACAGAGGGAGGGGCGGCGGGGACAGAACAAAGAGAAGAAGGCAGCGGACACACTGGTGTGGAGTAGGAAGAAACTGAAGTGGGGAAGACACCCAAGGTTATCAGCAGGCCAACGTAACGACCTTTATCTTGCATTGAGCATTATGTTTTCCAGATTTTCCACCCTGGCGCGACTTTCAGTTGCTCCCTCCCCCCACCTCCTCACAGCTCTTCCTCCTCGCGTGGCGTTGAGATTGAAGCAGACAAGTGTGAACGAATCATATCAGGCTCAAGTTCATTAGCCTCATTTTGAAAGCACCAGAGTCGACAGCTCCCAGGAAGCAACTTCCTTTTCCCCGTCCCTCTCCCCCCAGCCCAATTTGAGGGGCAGCAAGGCTATAAGGAGCCTGTCTGAGCAAGAACACGTCAAAAACTAAACAAGAGAGGAGTCAGCCTCCACTTCCTCCTTCTAGAGTTCAAGGAGAGGACTGGAAGGACAACTATTAACCTCCGTGTTTAAATATAAACCCCAAAGAACAATTCAAGTTTGCATTGTTTGAACAAGCGTACAGGATGGAACGGGAACAGAGCAAACTGAAGGCGGAAGCACTGCTTTCCAACTGTACTGGAATAAACAAATACCTGATTTCTAAAGAAAATTACCTCTCTGGAATGGAGCAAACAAAAGGGGACACGAACCACCGTTGCACCAAGCATTTACTTCCTTGCGTATTTCGTTACACTGCGGCTGTTTAAATCTTAATTGTTATTTACAATATTAATATTACACATGCTTGCTTAAAGTGCCAAAAATAAGGTAGCTGGTGAGTTGAGTGGGACCAAATCCCACGTGGCTCTGAAAAAGCTCAGCACTACATGAACAAGCTGCCAATTTCTCAGCTTCCTCAATTCCTCCTCAACCGGGGCTGAATTAGAAGATTTTGCTTCCATTCCAGTAACCCCAGTTTAGACAAAGGGTGGGCGGTGTGGCCCTGGGGCCATGTGAAGCTCCAACTTGTTTGTGTCCTTTGGCCTCTCCAGATTCCACATTTTCTAGCAAAAAAAAAGGGGGGGTGGTATTATGTGAATTGTCTCTCTGGAAACTTCCAGGAGCAGCAAATTTAATTACCCTTTAAAAAGGTTGACAAGGGGTATCCTGCACTGTTTAACCTGTTTTTCCAAAGCAAAAGTGGCCATTAGGTCTCAGGGGTACTGCAGTTTCCTAATTCTGGTTTAAAGTTATATCCAAACCCAGAGAAAGTTTGCTTAATCTTAACAATGAGCTACTGAAACAAGCCTACTTTAAACCATGGTTTATGAAGGTGGCTTGTTTCAATAAACAATGATTAAATTTAACCAGTTTGAAGTTCAGATGACAGAAAAAAATGTGGCTAATTGCAAATGGAAGGGCCAGTTTCCTTCTCCCCCTCACTGCCACATCAGGGAAGAAGAGAGAGGTCATAAAACCACCAACTTAATATTGACATAAAACTATAAATTTAGTATTGCATCTAAACTAAGCCACAAGGATCACAGTTATAAACCATGGTTGATTTAAGCCTAGAAAAAGTGGACATGCCTGAGGCCATACTGCTGTCAAGTATCAGCTTTGGTGCTTCTATCATGGTTTGTTTAAAG